>LZPO01117086.1:1964-20388 GCA_001675575.1 Neotoma lepida
AGGATCAGGCTCCTTGTTGCATTTAGCACTGAAGTAATTTCACAGACCCTAGGATCCATATGATTCCTACCAGGCTAGAACTTACTAGAAGGCAGAGCCCTCCCTTCTGAAGAGGCTGAAGATTGTCTCAGTCAACCTCCCAGAAACCTTCCGAGAGGGCCAGGGAGAACTGGACCCTGACAAGGAGTATCTCCTCCTGTATCTGCAAAGGACACCCAAGGAGCAAAGCTTTTCCTATAGCCCTCAAAATTATTATGTACACTTAAAAATTATATACACGTAAACACAGAAATACTAACCCTTAGGAGGACTGTGATAGGACACTGTATATTCTGTACTGTAAGTCAGGATGAAGGTTAAGAAAACAAACAAATCATTAGCAGTAGTGAGTGTAGTCCTTCCATCTTATAGTACAATTTATGCAGTGTCCCTATCACAGTCCTGCTAAGACTNGCTGACATAGCCTTGGTGTCTNAGAACCCTTGTTTCCACAGAGAAAGATAAGGAGAAAAGGATATGGCACCGACATAATCCTCTCAGAGATAAGACCTGAGTTGCCTCCAGAGGGACAAGACTGAAGTTTGAGAGGGCTGGCAGCCTGTTTTCTCTCCCTATGGAAGTTACTGGTTTAAAACAGGTGAGGTGGAATACAGGTCCTTAGGGCTCAAATCCATCATTTTCTTAGAGTGCTGGCTCTGGGAATGAAATACAGTTTAAAGATTCAATCGCTGTGTTTTGGTTTGGTTTGGTTTGCCTGTGTGAGGTGAAGCAAGGTCACTTACAATTGATGACTTGATTTCCTTAACTGTCCAAGGCTCCTAATTAGCCTTGGTTATTGTTAGTGTTGTTAGCCATTTTGTTTGGCTTTTATTAAGGAGGGTAGTATTGGGGTTTGTGCATGTGGGGGTGGGGTGTTCTTCATTGTCATGCAAAGCCCTGGTTAAACTCCTGGTCTTCCAGCCCCCAAGGTGTTGATTATAGGTGCCACACCTTCCCAGTCAGCTTCCGATTGTACACTCCCACAAACAGCTCTAGGCTCACAGGGTTTGACCCTTTCATTTCCACAACAATGAAACCTGGGGACGGGGGTTCTTTGTTGTCTTCCTTCATCACAATTCTTTGACTTCTAGAAATTAAGAAAAGCCATTTCAAATAATAAATTAACTTTTATGCTATTACTTCCCAAACTCTTCCTTTGAACTTTCTTAAAGCATTCTTATTTTTGTTACTTGGGCTGAAAATCCTTTCATGGGCCACATATTTGGAATTCACAGTATTTTCTTGAATTTCCCCCTTTTTCTATGTGCTAGTGCACAAATTCTCAAGGACAAGGTCAGTCTTTGCTGTTGTGGGAGGGGTGCTGTGTGTTGGGGGCTAGGGTCTGAGCACATACAGAGAGCTACCCCCCACCCCAGTCTGCAAGGTCAGATTTTGAACACTGGATTCTCAATGCGGTATTGAACTTCATGCATCAGTTAACATTGCCACACACACCCCTTTCACTGACAAATGATCCTTTCCAGAGTGCTTGAGCAAACACTGAAGAACCTACCAGCTGAGAGAGAGACAGAGAGACAGAGAGACAGAGAGAGAGAGAAAGGTTTGCCTGGATGGGTCAGTGAGAAAACAGTTGATCTCTTTTGTATTGTTTCTGGGAGTGAGACTGTTGTCACTGTCACTGAAGGAGTTTTTGGTTTTGGGGTTTTTTTTGTAACAACTGGTAAAAGTGAGTGAGGTTTTTTGTTTGTGTCTTGTTTGTGGTGCTGCACATTGAAGGCAGGGCCTTAGCATGCTGCCACGCAGGAGTGCTGCCACTCTTCATACCACAGGAGCTTTGGTTCCTGACTGCCTTTAGAAAAACAATTTGCCCCTAGGAATTTATCCTGCAGACATGTTGGCAAAACAACAGTATTCAATTAGTTCAATACACCCGTAAAGACAAAAGGTCGAGAATATCCAATGGCCCCATGAGAGCGCACTAATTAAATGGAATATCTGATGGTGTGAAAAGAAGAGAATAGCCTGGCGGTGGTGGCGCATGCCTTTAATCCCAGCACTTGGGAGGCAGAGGCAGGCGGATCTCTGTGAGTTCGAGGCCANGGCAGAGGCAGGCGGATCTCTGTGAGTTCGAGGCCAGCCTGGGCTACCGAGTGAGTTTCAGGAAAGGCGCCAAAGCTACACAGAGAAACCCTGTCTTGAAAAAAAAAAGAAAGAAAGAAAAGAAAAGAAGAGAATAATCTATAATTGACGAACTCTGGCTGGGTGGTGGATCATGCCTATAATCTCAGCACCCAGGTGTCTAAAGCAGGAGGATTGCCACAAATTCAAGGCCAGACTGGGCTACATACACAGTGAGACCCTGACTCAAAAAACAAACAGGGTCAGCAAGGTAGCTCAACAGGTAAAGGCACTTGCTGCCAAACCTGATGATCTGAGTCTTAACCCCAGAACCTACAGATGAAAGGAGGGTCCAACTCCAGCAAGGTGTCCTCTGATCCCTACACATTTGTAGTAGTATAACACACACACACACAAACACACACACACACAAATCAACACATAAATACCACTGTTGTTGGCTTTTATCTTACTCTTAGCTTTTTACTCTTTTCAGGGCCTGCCACCCAGCTCCTAAATAAATCACACAGAGGCTTATTCTTATAAATGCCTGGCCTCAGCTTGGCTTGTTGCTAGCCAGCTTTTCTTACATTATCCTGTCTACCTTTTGCCTTTGGGCTTTTACCTTTCTCTAATTCTGTATATCTTGTTTCANTCTTACTATGTGGCTGGATGGCTGGCCCCTGGCATCCTGCTACCCCTGTTCTCTTATTCTTTCTTTTCTTCACAGATTTCTCCTCCCATTTACACCCTGTCTCCTGCCTCCTATTGGCCAGTCAGGTCTTTATTAGACCAACAGGTGTTTTAGACAGGCAAAGTAACACAGCTTCACAGAGTTAAATAAATGCAACATAAAAGAACACAGCTTTGCATCATGAAACAAATGTTCCACAGCATAAACAAATGTAACACACCTTAAAATAATATTTTATAATAATACCACTTGTTAAAAACCCCTGGAAATGTANATAGGAAAAATAAAACTTTTCATTGCTGGGAGGAGAGAATGGATGAACATGAAATAAATAGCAGAGTCTTTTCTATCATTTTTGTATTTGTGTGTGTGTGTGTGTGTGTATGTACACAATGTATGTCTGTATGGAGGTGAGGATAAGTGTGTGCCATGGCATATGTGTGGAGGTCAGAGGACAACTTGTGAAAGTCAGTTCTTTCCTTCCACCAAGAGGGTCCCAGGAATTGAACCCAGGCAATAAGGCTTGACAGCAAGCACTTGTACTCGATGAGTCATGTCACCAACCCCATTAGGATTTTGAGCCACTTGAATGCAGTATTTGTTACGATTCTGATTTTCATTCCTTTGCAGTGCTGAGGAATGAAGCAAGGCTTCACCATTCCAGNGAAGTACACTACATGCCTAGGCCCTGTAGTGTTTGTTTCAAATGTATGTAAATTTAAAACTAAGNAGTGNATGGAGGAGGGTCAGTTTGACTGGTTTAGTATCCCCAGAAAACAACCATTAGAATGGCTGCATTCTTACTGCACATGTGATTATATTAAGTGAACCAAGCCAGTCTCAAAAGACAGACTTCGTTTTCTCTCATTTGCAAATCCTTGATTTTTATTTACTTTTTTGTTTTGTTTTGTTTTGTTTTGTTTTGAGATAGGGTTTCTCTTTGTCCTGGCTGTCCTGGAACTTGCTCTGTAGACCAGGCTGGCCTCAAACTCAGAGATCTGCCTGCCTCTACCTCCCAAGTGCTGGGATTAAAGGAGTGTGCCACCAATGAAGAATCAAGCCATGTTTTCCTTAGTCTCCATTTTCTGCTGTGTTCCACTATTTTTCTCATATTTTAAATGTTGACAAATCTCCAGAAATATNCTGTCCAATACTGTTTCATTCAAAATGTGTCTCTTCCCTGAAACTGGGGTGTCCCAGCCCACAACCTACCCCACACCATGTGACCTACTCCATGCAGTGTCTGGATTCTGACATTCCACCCATTGACTGCACCATAAGGGGCCGCAAGATCCTCCTGTATTTATAGAATTCTGAGCTTTTTGGAGGGTTGGGGGTGTGTTTTGAGACAAGGTTTCTCAGTTTCGCTCTGGCTGTCCTTGAACTTGCTCTGTAGACCTGGCTGGCCTCACACTCAAAGATCTGCCTGCCTCTGCCTCCCAAGTGCTGGAATTAAAGGTGTGCACCACCAAGGCTCAGAGTAATCAAGAGTGGAAACAAATTTCTCTCTTACACTCCAAATAGTAAGTCTTTCATCTGTGTTTAGTTACTTAAAATCAAAGGTGTACTTGCTATAAAAATTCAGTTTCTGAGGGAAAATTTTGTTTAGAAAGATCTCCTGTAGCCCAGGCTGGCCTTGAACTCACTATATAACTAAGGATGACCCTGAATTTCTAATCCTATTTCCAGCTCCAAGAGTTTTATGTGCCATCTTGTCAAATTTTTGAAGTGCTTTGGAATCAAATCCACAGCTTCATGGATGCTGGGTAAAGTCTACCAATTCTCCTACATTCCCACCCCCCACCAAGCCTATTTATGTGTTTGAAGTCAGGGTCTCCTGTAGCCAAAACTGACTTCCAAAAGTAGNTCACAGTGACCTCAAATTCCTGATCCTCCTGCTTCTACCTTTCAAGTGCTGGAATTATAGGGATGTACCATCAGGCCCAGTTTAAAAAAGGAACTAGAGAGATGGCCCAGAGCACTTGCTGCTCTTACAGAGGACCTGGGTTTGATTCCCAGCACCTACAAGGTAGCTTGTAACTCCAGTTCCAGGGAATCTGATACCTTTTTCTGACCTCTGGGCACCAGAAACACAAATGGTGCACAGGCATATATGCACGAAAAACACTTATATATATAAACTAAAATTTTAAAATATAATTAAAAAACAATCAAACCTGAGGTTTTTATTTCCTTCAAAATATCCAAATGGTCCAGAAAGCTCAAGCCAGAATCTCAAGGATAAGATTCAAAATGCTACTGTAGTGAATGATTGGTACCTTAGCAAGCCAAATGTACATTTGTCTTCCCAGGGACCCACAGGATGTATGACGTCTGATGACACATGAAAACTGTATAAAGGCTAGCTATGGTATTGTCTTTGAGTGTTCCAAGATAGGAACCTTGGAGGTATTCAAGCTAGAGTCCCTCCTTCAGACCCGAGATGGGAGAAGTCTAGCCCATTCAGGCACTGGAACAAGAACAGTCTCTCATTTGTGGACTTACTGTGACTGGGTGGTAGTGCACACGCCTTTGATCCTAGCACTTGGAAGGCAGAGGCAGGCAGATCTCTGTGAGTTTGAGGCCAGCCTGGTCTACAGATCGAGTTCCAGGACAGTCAGGGCTACACAAAGAAACCTTGTCTTGAAATAAACAAAATAACACAAAACAATATTTATTGTGGGGCTGGAGAGACGGGTCAGTGGTTAAGAGCACTTGTGCTTTTGCAGAGGATCTGGATTCAATTCCCAGCATCCACCTGGTAAGATAACAATCACCTATTTCCGGGGGAGCCAACACCCTCTTCTGANAATGTACACATATGATATACCTATATATGCATATACAAAACCTATATACACCTAATAAAAACTTAAAAAATATTTATTGAACACAGGCATGGTGCTTATACCTATGGTCCCAGTAGTCAGGAGGCTGAGACAGGATTGATTTTTGAGTCTGTGCTACAGTAAGAACCTGCCTCAAAAGGAACAATTAAATTAAATATAGATCAATGACAGTGCTTATAGGTATATGTATCTCAATGTTGATGTGTATATATGTGGAGTATGTATGTATGGTGATATGAATATCTATCTCAAAGGTTGTCTGTGTGAATTTATCTCCGTGGTGATGTGTGTATGTAGATACATGTAGATATATGTTGGTTAGCCTGACTTGATAGAGGTTCAGGACAGCTGTAAAGCATGTGTTCCTCTCTACAACCCTGTCCTCACAGATTGAAGCCTGAAGCACAATGCTGAAAGATTTAAAGATTGGCAGTCTGTGTGTCTTTATGGCATTGCCCGTAATTATTTTACTACATACTCTATTACCTCTTTTTTTTTTTTAATTGCCTTAAATTCATACTTTAGTGAAGAAAAGGTGAAAATGAACTGCTAATACTGTCAGGTTTGTGAATGTTGAGAAGAAAAAATAAAGCCAACCTTAGGGAGGGGCTCCCAATAGAGATAAATATATATCACAGAAGAGCATAACTAACTAGCTTCTGGTGTTCCCTGTTCCCAGCACTCAGGAGGCAAGGGCAGTAGGGTCTCGTGAGTTCAAGGACAGCCTGGTCAACCATATAAGGAGTTCCAAGCCAGCCAGGGCTACATAGTGAGACCCTGCCTAAAAACAAAAACAGCAGCAGCAACAACAACAACAACAACAACAACAACAAAAAAAAAACCCAAAAGATCTTCAAGTAACAAATTTGGTGTCTGGAGGGGAGTAAGGATAAGCTGGAGCAGAAAAATGAAGCCTATTAGACACAGGTGAGATTACTTAGGGCCTAATAGGGAAAAAGGGAGTTTGGATTTGTTAATTGGATGGGAAAATTCAATGAGGACTTCTTGGCACTGGACGTGGAGGCACACGCATATAGTCCCAGCACTTGGGAAGCGGGGACAAGAGGATCATGAGTTGAGGGTCATCCTCAGCTACACAGCAAAACAATGTTTTCCTTACTGATCACAAAAGGGAAAGCAGTTGTTTGATGGACACACTAGCTTTATCTCAACAGATTAGAGTTTTTCTCCCTTTTCGGTCAATCTCTGCAAGATGGTATTTGTTGCTACATGGGGTACTTGTTTCTAAGTACCCTACATATACATGTACTTATTTACGAACACATATATTTTTATTTTGAAGTAGGGTTTTAGCCCAAATTGGCCTAGCACTTGCTTTGTAGCTGAGACTGGCCATGAACTCCTGATCCTCCTGCCTCCCAAGTGCCTAGAGACCCTGCATATATTTAAGTTAAAGGAGGGAAAAGGGGGGGAGAGGAGTAAACAACTTGCCTAAGGCTATAGAGCCAGAAAGCTTCCTAAAGAGGGATTTATTTAGTTAACTATCAAATTAGTTGCTACTAGGGTTAACTGCGACACCTACTTTGGGGGCTCTTCAGCCATCAGAATTTCCACTTTCCCTTTGGTGCCTAAGGCAGCAATCCACAACCCATACCACAACTTAGATAGGATTTCACAACAGATTGAATGCAGAAGCTCAAAGATCCCACAAGCTGCGTTCTGTTAAGGCATTTACAAGCACACAAAAGTGCACTGGAAAAGCTCTGGCTCTTCCGTATTTTTAAGGATGGAGTGCATTCAAGTGTTATTTTACATTAGTGCCTTTTAGAGCTATTGTTCTTAATGCTTATGGGTGAGTTCCAGACAGTATGGTACATACTTCCCTAGGGTTTCACTTCAGTGACAAGGCCCTAAGGGTTAAGCTTAAGGATCACACCTTCATGGTGCATCTGATATAAAACTATGACCTTCAATCCCTTAGATACAGCATCAAGAAACTATTTGAAGTGGTGGTGGCAAATGCCTTTAATCCTACCACTTGGGAGGCAGAGGCAGCTGGATCTTTATGAGTTCGAACCCAGCATAGTCTACAGAGCAGGACAAGCTCCAAAACTACACAGAGAAACCCTGTCTCGAAAAATCAAAAAAAGAAAAGAAAAGAAAAAGAAACTATTTGAAGCCGGGCGGTGGTGGCCCACGCCTTTCTTTAATCCCAGCACTGGGGAGGCAGAGGCAGGAGGATCTCGTGAGTTTGAGGCCAGCCTGGGCTACNAAGTGAGTTCCAGGAAAGGCGCAAAGCTACACAGAGAAACCCTGTCTCAAAAAACCATAAAAAAAAAAGAAACTATTTGATTATTTAAATTTTATTATTTACTAGCAACCTTCGAAAGAGATATTCTCATCAGAACTCACTGCAAGGCAGGGATCCAGAAATATCTGGTTAGACTATAAAGGATATAACAAAGTTAAAAACCACGCCAGAACCACTCCAATACTGTCACATTGCCTGGAAACCGGCNTCACTCCCAACATCCAGGGTCTTCATGGCTTCCTCCAGTTTGAGCATTCCTGCATGAGAAACACCAATAGGAGGATTAAGTGTTGTGGAACAATAGGAGCCCTCACGATTCACCGCCTCTTTGAGCATCTTTTTGTGAACCTCTCATTATAGTCCAGCATTCTGGGTCTGGAACCAGGCANCACTGGGCCAGTTCTAACGTTCTCCTAGAAGCCTGGAGATGGGGGGTGGGGTGGGACAGAGTTACCTCAGATAACCCTGCCCCCCTGTTACCTTAGACTCACCTCTAGAGCCCCGAACCACCAAAAGATTCTCAGAGACAGCCCAGAGACCAAGGGGGTCCCTAGTGATGCCCACGGCAAGCCACCNTTAGGGTCATGCAGGCAGTGGAGACANGAGACGGGAGTAAGTGTGGTAGAGGGATTAGGCTGCCCCACCAAGCCTTGGTTCGGAGCACCTCTTAGGGAGTCTCACCTCTCTCCTGGCGCAGGCGGTATCTCTCAGCCATAGATTGAAGCATCCATTTGGCCCGAAGCTTGTTGTTGTAAGAGCCATAAACTAAGATCTCGGTGAGTTCGGAAGATTCCAGAGTCTTCAGCTCGAACATGGCCTGGCTCACCTGCTCGATGTGAGGCATTCGAGATCCCTGTGGGCCTGTTGGAGAAAGCAAATGAGCGNNCCAGGCCAGGGAGCCTGGGCCTGAGNTGAGCAGCGGGGTCAAGACTTGCCACTCACCAAACAGAGAATGTAGCAGCAGACTCTGGACCTGGAATACTTCTGGATCTTTCAGATCTTCGGGAACTTTTACCCATGGCGGGATATCTTTACGGGTCGGGTAGCTTTCCATCTCAGTTGCTCGCAAGCAACCAGCTTCCAGCGAAGACTCGTTCAAGCTTAACCCTGTGGCCCACAGCCCCAGCGCTCAGAAAGCTTACCACTTGTAGGGGAGGGGGCTGGCTAGACCACGCCCACTAGGGCCCTCCCCCTTTGGGCTCAATCTCAGACTCACTGCTTTCACCCTCAGGCTGTGCCCCTGGGAGACAACGCCTGGCTACCACCCTGCCCTGCCCAGCTGTCCCAAGCTAACTAGGGTTGTCACCTGTACTGCCTTGTTCTTCTGAAACCAGGGGTCTTGAGAATAGAAGTCTGTGCTAATGGCCTCCCTCTGGAAAATAATTGAACCCCGAAAAGCGGGAATCCACATTGGAAGGTTCGAAGACCTCCTAAAAGACTATGGTTTTCCCCATCCCGAAGGAATCAGATCCTGGGGTGTCATTTTATGAGGTGCTTGCGCAACTTCCAAGAAGTCAGCTATAATCTTTGTCATTTAATACAAATGAAAACGAAATTGGGGNATTCATTGTTTTCACCAAAACCTCACAGTGCCTTTAAAGTGTGCCCACGATCTTCCTAGAGATGGTCTGATCTGGATGTTTTGCACTGACCTGGGTTTCAAAGCTCACCTCATGTGTGCCTTGCCTGGCCACTCCACCCCAAACTGGTCTAAGCTTCAGAATATCCTCTGAATAAATTTGGTTTATTCATTATTTAAAACAGTATTTCAACCAAATCTGAAGGCACGTAGTGGGTTCACTGGTGAGAAGGCGATTTCAGTGGTTTTTTTTTTTTTTTTTTTTTTTGGTTTTTCGAGACAGGGTTTCTCTGTGTAGCTTTGGCGCCTTTCCTGGAACTCACTTGGTAGCCCAGGCTGGCCTCGAACTCACAGAGATCCGCCTGCCTCTGCCTCCCGAGTGCTGGGATTAAAGAAAGGCCCGCGCCACCACCGCACGGCCGATTTCAGTGTTTTATGGTTTATGATGAACTTGGTTTTCCCAGGCCCAGCACAGCCTGGTAACATGTAAAGTCCTTGCAGCTGGCTATTAGTAACAGCTTAAAGCAAAGCTATTTTGTTTGGTTTTTTTCCTTTATTGTTTGTTTCTTTGTTTTTGAGACAGGGTTTCTCTGTGTAGCCCTGGCTGTCCTGGAACTCACTCTGTAGATCAGGCTGACCTCGAACTCACAGAGCTCCGCCTGCCTCTGCCTGGGATCAGAGTTGTGTGTCATCACCGCCCAGCTTGGCTTGGGCCTTTTGCAACCACTAGCATTTTAACAAGTTAGAAAATGATCACCAATAGCTAAAAACTGTTGGGTGGTGGTGAATGGAGACTGAGTATTTAAAAGGTCTGGAAGTCTTAGGACATCGCTTTACAATAGAGACAATGAGACAAAGGGACAGACAGCTGGCTTATCAATTGTGATGTAAACAAAGAAAATCAGGGGGAGGGCTTTTATTTGTAGATTAAAGGGACAGTAAAATGCTGTGCAAGGATTCTTGACTCAGAGACTATATCAGTGCAATGGAGAAAACAAATATGGACCATATTACCAAGTTATTTAGAAATTTCTACAGAGTGGCCGGGATAAGCACTTGGGAGGCTGAGGTGGGAAGAACCTGACTTCAAAGCCAGACTGAGCTATGTTGTGAGACCCCAGTCTCAACAACAACAACAAAAGAGGGTGCTTGAGAGATGGCTCAGTGGTTAAGAATGCTGTGTGGGGGTATGTGCATGTAAGTTTGGGTAGTTATGGAGGCCAGAGGTCAGATTCCCTGGAGACGGAATTACAGGATGACATACTAAGGACCCAAATTTGGATCCCCTGAAAGCAGCAAACCCTGCTAACTGCTGATACCTCTCCAGCTCCAAAACAAAACCAAGTAGCTATATTCTCAACTCCTCTGGAGTTTTCATTCTTTTTAAAGATCTTTAACCTGTAGAAGGCTACTGAATGAAAAAAAGAAATAAAAAGGAAAGGGCAGGACTGCTCCCAGGTGTGATGGAGGAGAAAGTTTACTGTAGATATATGTGAGAGCATAGCCAGAGGCAGGGACATCGAGAGAGTCCAGGGTGGACATATCCCTGAGCCATGTTAGGAGAGGGGACAGGGGAAGAGTAGCTACCAATCAAGAAGGACAGCCTGGGCCAAGAGACTGGCCAAGAGAGTAGACAGAAAAGACCAGGTAACCAAAATGGCTGGATTATATAGGGAGGGGCAGCTGGGGGAAGAGCAGCCTAGCCCCTGGGCTGGAGAAGTTTAGGGTATTGAGTAGGGTATGCCAGCCATACCCTATAACAGGTAGGGACTAAGGGATCCACTTTGATATGTTAAATAGGCACCTCAGTCATTTGTCCCAGGTTTGAAACCTAACAGTTACAAGTGTGTGCACATACCCAGTGTGGAGGAGGTCATGACAATTGAGAAGCTGATTCTCTCCATCCACAATGTGGGTCCTGGTACTTGAACTCAGGTAGTCAGACTGGGGACAAGTGCCTATACACACTGAATCATCTCAACCACCCCTTGAAATGTTTGTTGTTATTTGAGACAGGGTTTCTCTGTGTAGCCCTGGCTGTCCTGTAATTCACTCTGTAGATCAGGCTGGTCAGGAACTCTGCAGAGCAGAGTTCTGCCTCTGATCCTGCCTCTGCCCCCTGGGTGCTAAGATTAAAGACATGGGCCACCAGGCCCAATCTCTTGAAATGTTTTAATGAAAGAGAAAATAGAAGTATTATACAGCATCAGGTAGCTACTAAAAAAGAAACTTTAAGGGAAAGTGTCTAACCCATCTCCCCATTGAGAACTTTCCTCATAATTTCTAAATCTTCATCCCCAATTTCTTTGATTGGAGGGGCAACATAACACCTTAAAAGCACTAGTCAACTGGACTTTNGTCTTCAATTTTAAAAAGGTATAAAAGGCAATCCTGCACAGACTGTGTGTGTGTGTGTTTGGTTTTAACAGGATTGCATGTAGCTCNTGCTGCTGTGNTGGCCTAACTCCCTCTGTAGCTAAAGACCTTCCTACCTCCACCTCCCCAGTGTTGGGATTAGGATTACAGGCCTGGGCCACCAATCTGGGCCTGTCTGGTTTTGCTTCACCACAGGGCCATTCTCAAGAGGCTTCAAAAGGCTAAGTTCAGCAACAAAAAGGGACATTATTTCAAGTGCTTGGGAGACTTTTGCCAGCTGTCTGACAGGTTCTATACCTAGTACCCAAAGAGTCCAAAAGTAGGTCGTCAAAGGCCTAACTGGTTGATATGATGCTTGATGAGTGGACCAGAAGGGGAAGGCAGAGGTCCCTGACACCTACATATACTCAGACCATTGGGGCATGTCACAGAGAAAGCCTCTCCAATAACTGGGACCCCATTTTCATGCCATCTTCCCTCTCCCCATCTCAGCTCCCCAACTTCTGTGCCAAAAGGTGAAGCCACCCACTCTTCTGTCAGAGAATGTCCTGTATGGCTAGTGTCACACATACACTGCTTCAGGTGAGTACAGGAACCCTGAAGCCTGAAACCTTGACATTAGCCAGGGCTGCCTCGTTACCACAGGACACACTGAGCTTAGCTGACCATGTCTACAAACCACCTGGTGCAAAGTACCAATCCTGGCTCCTTTGGAAATACCCTCCTAGAAAAGATTTTGAGGTAGGGAAGGATCTAGAAAGACAAATGGCTTGGAAATCATTGATTCTCACTCCTGGAGCTATCAAGGGAGAGACTTTTTGTGGGCAAGGTATGCTGACACAGGTGAGGCCAACTAACACCGCTTTTTTTTTCATGCCCTTGAGTGTGTCGCCTGCACGTATGTCGGTACACCATATTCGTACCTGGTGCCCTCAGAGGCCAAAAGAGAGCATTAGATCTCTCAGAACTGGAGTTTGATTTTGAGTCGCCATGTAAGTGTTGGGAACTGAACCTGTGTACTCTACAAGACAAGCAAGTGCTCTTAAGGGTTTTGTTGTTGTTGTTGTTTTGTTTTGTTTTTGTTTTTTTTCTCTTAAGTTCTGAGACATCCTTCTCATCCCATCACACTACTCCCCTGGCTCATCAGGCTGAGACAGAGTTCTCCCATCATCCAAGATAGTTTTATGTCAACTTGACACAAATTAGAGTCATCTGGGAAGAAGGACACTCAATTGAGGCCTCCATAAGATTTTCCTGCAGGCAAGTTTGTAGTGCATTTTCTTAATTAGGGATTGATGTGGGAGAGCCCAGCCCACTGTGGGTGGTGTCACAGTGATGATCATGGGGTGAATAACAAAACAAGCTGACCAAGCCATGAAGAGCATGCCAGTAAGTAGCACTCCTCCATGGTCTCTGTACCAGCTCCTGCCTTGAGTTGCTGCCCTGCTTCCCAGGATGTCCTCTCCAAGTTGGTTTGGTCCTGGTGTTTTATCACAGCAATAGAAACCCTGAGACGTTCATGGAGGTCCTTGAGGTCACCACCAAACACACTCCTTGTAGTTCCCAGAGGCTGCCACTCAGCATGTTTCCCAGGGAGTCCATGAGAATGGAAAGAGGGCTACACAGGCCCTCTTTCGACCTGTGGAAGTCTCCAGCAGTCATTCCTTGTGGTTCTGTTTCTGCCCTAGACATTGGGAAAAGTGGAGTCAGCTGGTTTTGTTTCCCCCTTGTGCTAAATGTTTGAAAACAAGAGCTGAAAATGTTCAATCAAGAATGGCAAATGATCTATTACCTGCAAAGAAGAAAGAAAGGGAGCATTATTTTCCCCCAGGAGCCAAGTGCTCTTGAACTCTGTTACTGTCTTCTCTGAGCAGGGGGGACCTCTAGCCACCAGCATCAAACCCCTGCCCAGGAACCCTGCAGCTCAGGTGCTTTTCTGGATGCTGCTAGAACCCAGTGCACCTGGCTTTTGGATGAAGCAGCCACTGAGTCATTCCTTGGAAACCTTTTCCAAGCTGTGGCTATTGTACTCAGGTGTCTTCAGTTGTTTCGGGTTCAAAACCTGATTGCAACCAGCTTAGTGGCTGTGACACAACTGGGTTTAAAGGGTTTTGCAGCTCCATAATTTACATGAAAAAATGTAGTAGTAGAATAAGAGTGTGTGTGTGTGTGTGTGTGTGTGTGTGTGTGTGTGTGTGTGTGTGTGTGTGTGTGTGTGTGTGTGTGTGTGTGTGTGTGTAGTTGGCCAGTTTGGCCATAGTTTAGCAAACGTTTCAGCATGTAGGATGGCCTGTGTCCTCCTCTGCTCTTTGTGTCTTCTTTCAGACAGATTATATTGTCTTACTAGTTCCTCCACAAGTGATTTTGGTCAAATAAAATCTTTGCACATGCTCAAAAACAAAAAGAGGGCCTGGTAAGATGGCTCAGCAGTGAAGAGCTTGCCACCCATGCCTGATGACCTGAATCTGAGCCCAAGAGCACACGTGCAAGAGGAGGAAGGAGAAAACCAACTGCAGACTTGTCCTCGGAATTCTGCACAGGTGCTGTGGCATGGNCAAACTCCTCACCCCGCACACAGCAACCAGAAAGCAGAGCAAACTGAAGTGCAGGCACAGCTAGGCCTGCATCATGGAGTTGTTGCTTCTGTCCATATCTTAGCACTCTCATGCTGCTGTGCCAGCTCTGTGAGCTGAGCCAACTGTTTAAGTTCAAAGCATCCAGTTTAGGTGCTTGGCATAAAGCTAATATATAACTAACATTGACCTTTAAATGTGAAGAGGAGAAGGATAGAGCACTNTTTTGTTTTGGTTTGGTTTTTCGAGACAGGGTTTCTCTTTGTAGCCCTAGCTGTCCTGGAACTCACTCTGTAGACCAGGCTGGCCTTTAACTCACAGAGATCCACCTGCCTCTGCCTCCTGAGTGCTGAGATTAAAGGCGTGCTCTACCATGGCCCCGCCTCACTCTATTTAAATATCCTCAGGGTAGACCAAGCACAGTGATGCACACTTCTCATCCCAGTACTGGGGAGGTGGAGGTTGAAGGATCAGGAATGGAAAGCCATTCTTTGACATATACCAAGTTTATCAAGTTCCAGGCTGGGTATATGTTTCAATCCCCCATTCTCTGCCCAAGGTGTGGGGGACAAACAAAATGAGACTGGAGAGATAGCTAGTAGGCATAGCACTTGCTAAAACATGAGGAACTGAGTTTGTTTTCCAGCATTGACTTAAAAAGCAGGGCATCTATGCCACATTTATAACCATAGTGTTGAGAATTCAGAGACAGGAGGGTCCTTGGTGCTCACTGGCCAGCCTGACCAGCCTAGTAGGTGAGGTCTAGATTCAACAAGAGACCCTGTCTCAAAAAAACGGCAGAGCTTGGTGTGGTGACCCCTCCTTTAATACCAGCACTCAGCAGGCAGAGGCAGGAAGATCTCCAAGTTTGAGGCCAGCCTTATTTATATTAGCAAGCTCCAGGAGGACATCCAAGGCCACATAGTGAGACCCTGGGTTGTTTTTTAAAGGTGGAGAGATCTTGAGGAAGACAACCACTGTTGACTTCTGGACTCNCCATGCATATCTATACAGATGCATGTGCACAGGAATGTATACACCCCCCCACACACACACACATACACACACATGCATGCATGCACAGGCTCTCATACACAAAGTATATTAAGTTATAAAGCTCACAAAAANCTAACATTGGCAAATGGATTATAAGGGAACACAGATATATTAAGTGTTAAATGTTTTAACTTCTCTGGGTACCACAACAAAATAACACAAAGTAGATGGCTTAAACAACAGAAATTCATCTCTTTAATTCTGGGAGTTAGAATTCCAAAGTGGAGTTGTTGATGACTAGGTTTGGTGTCTGGGTCCACTCAGGTCATCANGTGANCTTTCTTCTGTGTTNCCACCTTTGTCNGNATTTCTTTTTCCTATGAGAATGTGTTCACAGGTATAGTGATAGGACTTAATTTNATATTCATTGCCCTAAAAACATTTTTTCCCCAAAGCCAGGCATGGTACGCTACGCATGCCATTAGTTCCACANCTGGGCAGGCAGAGGCAGGTGGATCTCTGTGAGTTCGAGGCCAGCCTGGTCTATAAAGCAAGTTCCAAGAGAGCTAGGACTGTTACACAGAGAAACTGTCTAGAAAAATCAGAGAGAGAGAGAGAGAGAAATCCTGTCTCAAAAAAACCAAACAAAAATTTTTTTTTCCTGAAACTTATTTTTATGTGTATGGGTGTTTTGGCTGCATGTGTAGCTATTCACCACACTAATGCACTGTCCCGAAGAGAGCCTCAGTTCTCCTGGACCTGGAAATCACCATGAGTCAACAAACAGGTTCTGAAACCGAAACTCTGGTCTTCTTGAAGAACAGCAAGTTCTTATAATTGCTGAGCCATCACACCAAGGCTCTATCTGGGGGCTGGAAAGATGGGTTGGTGGCTAAGAGCACTGGTTGCTCTTCCAAAGGATCCAGGTTTGATTCCCAACACCCACANGGAGGCTAATAACTGCTTATAACTTGAGTTCTAGGGGGTTCTGATGCCCTTTTCTGACCTCTGCAGGCACCAGGCACATATGTGGTACACAGACATACATAGATGCAGGCAAAACACCTGTACACATAAAAAAATTAAATAAGAAAGTCTTTATCTGAAAATACACTCAGTCTATGGTCCTAGGTTTTAAGACTTAAGTACAAGCTAATGAATACAAAATTATGGTAGAAATACAGAAATGTCCAGAAGTTGCTGGAAAAAATAGACGTTTTAAGTAATAATGCTTAATCAATCTGCTTAATTAATAGATAAAATATTTGGTGTTTTTTATAAAATTCACACCAGGAAAAAAGTATGATAAATTTCTGTGACAAAGCAAGCAGGAGCTTCTATTCCTAACACATGGGGTAGGGCTGAAGACACAGGAAGCATAATTGGCTTAACAACGACAAATAAAAATGCACACAGGCTAAAATTTTGAGGGGTAAGAGCACGAAGACTCCACTAATAACGNATTAGTGATTGTTACATAAATCTGCACAGATTAATCAAATCTATCTTTATGTTTACCAAGCTCAATCCAAATAGCATGTGCACATGCACACATATACTCTCTAGAGTTTAAAGCCAGGNAAAAAAATGAAGTTGAAAACAAAACAAGTCAATGTTCAATTAAAAAGACCTCTCTCACTTCTGTGTGTGTGTAAATCATCTGTAAAGAGTTAGAACACCTTATTGTCTACCAAAGGGGGAAAAATACACAACCAACCAACCAACCATAACTTTGTCTAATTCCACAGAGTTCATGCACTATTATTTTTGAGACAGGGTCTCACTAAGTATAGCTCTGGCTAGCCTGGATTTTGCTATGTAGACCAGGCTGGGCTTAGACTNACAGAGATCTGCTTGCCTCTGCCTCCCCAGTGCTGCCTCCCCAGGGTTACAGGCCTGTACCCCCAGGCCATACTTCGTGCACTTTTTGTACCAAGTTTTCCACTTACTGAAAGTGGTGACAGCAAGAGCAGGTGTGGTACTGCAGACTGACCATGACAGTGTCATGGGGAAAGGAAAGCAGCATGGTCCATGAAGAACATTGGTGCCACGTCATCCGGATGTTGTGGGAAAGGCTTTTCCTGGGGTGACACAGTACATAGTCTACTCACCCCAGACAGGGAACCAAAACAGACCAAAGTCATTACTGCACCCAAGTCCTGACTGGTGAACCAACGACTTTAGTTGGAGTTACAGGAGTATGGATGAGGGTGCCTTACAGGAGCAGTGATGACTCAAAAGCAGTTGTAGCACTTAAAAGGCCACCCAACATGGATGACAGGAAAGCTGCAACCTGGAGCTCTTACTACAACTTCTAGGCATGGCTTGACAGGTCCAAGGNTCTGTTCTTGGCAGCTCAACTGGCCAGGCTCCCTCCTCCAGCAGGCGCTTAGTGTTGCTTCTCACAGGGCGTGGTGAGCCTTCCAAGTTTCAGTGTCCCCAAAACAAGGGAAGTTTATTTTCCTCCTGAATGTCCCCACCCTCAAGANAATGCTTCAGTTTGGACGAAACTGCTAGAAAACACAGGGACAGCCAACTCTGAGGCCTGCTAAAGGTATATTACCTGAGATTTTTGTGATGTATGACATTGCNGGCATTACACCTCACGATTAGAAAGCTCCCTGAGCCATACATACCTGAGGGCCTCCAAGTTAAAGGGCAGCTACAGATGATTGCCCCAAAGGAGTGCTTCAACAGGCTGAGCTTGTGAGAGATGCAAATCAATGCATCCTCTCAAGGGGAATCCACAGAGAAGAGGCCTAGGACATTGTTTTGAGGAACTCCCCAAGTGCACACCTTAAAGCAGTGGTTCTCAGTCTTCCTAATGCTGCAACCTCTAATGCAGTTCATGTTGTGTTGACCTCCAACCATAAAATTTTGTTGCTACTTCATAATTTTGCTGTTATGAATCTGAAAATATCTGATGTGCAGGTTATCTGATATTCAACCCCCAAAGAGGTTTCAATC
>LZPO01117086.1:21198-41721 GCA_001675575.1 Neotoma lepida
AATCCCGACACTCTCATACAGATATACCTCCAAGCAAAATACCAATGCACATTATCAAAGAACTTGGGAGGCAGAAGCAGACAGAACTGAGTTCAAGGCCAGCCTGTCTAATAGTTCCAAGGCAGCCAGGTCTACATCAAGATACCCTGCCTCAGTAACAAAGTACAAAGGCGTGAAGAGTTGACACTGTAATGATGCCCTTTTCCCCCAAACTCAGGGGTAACTAAGGCAAAATGATTGCTTGAGGACAGGAGTTGTAAGCCAGCCTGGGAAACTATTACTCCATCTCAAACACTTAAAGAACCACCTTAAGCCAGGTGGTGGCGCACACCTTTAATCCCAGCACTTGGGAGACAGAGGCAGGTGGATCTCAGTGAGTTCAAGGCCAGCTTGGTATACAAAGAGAGTTCTACAACAGCCAAGACTGTTACACAGAGAAACCCTGTCTTGAGAAAAGAAAAACCACCTTAAGCCAATCCTCGAGAGCCTGACAGAAGTATGTATTAGAAATTGTAGGAATATAACCTACATGCACCTCACATCAACTGGGCTGATTTTTTTTATAAATTTACTTTATTGAATGTGATGGAAATAACAGACCAAAAAAAAAAGTCATTTCTACATTGGAATAGTTCTACAAATTGCGATTTGCAAAGGAAAACAAACAGGTATCCACAAAGGCAGGAAAGAAAACAAATGTAGAGATTTTAAGAATCTTTTTCTCTTCACCTCCAGGGGCTGAAGCGGGACGGTCTGTCAGTCGGCAAGTGCCTCTTGCACCCGCTTATGCCGGTGGTTTGAGGAACGGTTCTTCAAAAATTCCTCGAGTTGTTTCATCTTCGTAGCTGAAAGAGGATCAACACCAACAGTCAAGAGGGGAAATGGTATCTAATTCCCTCGAGTTGGGAAGGAGGCGGCTCTAGCATGGGAAGAGTGATGCCGAAGGCTGAGCTGGGGGGGTGATGGGTGGGTGTGTCCAGCCTGCTCTTTGTTTCTCAAGGGTCTTCTCTGGAAGNGATCCCCAGGGACACTACAATTGCCCAGTGTTTGGAAACTGCAAGAAATTGTGAGAAAGTTTCCGGGAAACTGGGACTCATCCCGTGGCTTCCTCCCCAGGTAGGTCTCCAAAGTCCCTTACCCCTTTGGACGTGATGTTCTTTGTGCCATGCCGCTAGGTTCAAGAGAATAGTTTTCATTCGATTCTTTACACAGGGTCGTCCATATATGGTGATTTCAGCTAGGTTCCCAGAGTCGACTGCATCCACTCTCAGCAAAGCCTGGCTTATCCACTCTATTTCTGAGACTAAGGCGTGGTTTGGGCCTAAACAGATAAAGAGACTAAGCAGTAAGTAGAATGACTTCAGGTGGGAAGGGGCGGGCTCTCATGGGCTTGATGGACAGGTTGGACTGGGGAATGGGATATGGACTTGCTGCTCCTATAGAAAGAATACAGGGAGCTAACCCAGACCGCTNAGGCTCACCAAAGATCATTTCTGCCAGCCAGGCCTCCATGTAGAGCACCAGAGGATCTCTCAGTTCCTGCACCGGGAACCACCAGGGCCGCACACGAAGCCGCGGAGACACATGCGGTCCGCTGAGCACCTTGTGTGAGGAACGGTCCCGCTTGGGTGGATTCGGCTCTGCGTGAGCATCAGTAGTGTGGGGCCCCATACCGGAACTCTCAGACTACAAGAAGGTGCNCTACCTGGCAGCTAGCCGCGCTTTTCAATGCGCTGTCCGGCCACGCCCCTTGTGTGCCACGCCCCCAGCCAGAGCGTGCAACGCAAGTAGGTAGGCTGGGGCCACGGGGTGGGGTGGGGTGGGGTAGGGTAGGGGGCAGGGGTAGAAGCTACTCTGTGGAGTCTCCAGACTGTCACATCCTAGGCCAGCCCAGCATACTGCTGACCCTGAGAACTTGATTTGGTGATTCGGCTTAACTCCAGTATTCTAGTTAATTCTGTGTTGCTTTCAAAGACATGGATGGGCTCAGGGTGGGCAGGGTAGGGTATGTAGAATGTCTCTCCNGCTGTCTGCTGTCATCTCCAGCTCTGAACTGTTGCCTTCAGAAATCCTTCACGCTACTGTATCATGTTTTACACTAAATGGCAAAAGTAGTTATTGAAACACATAACAAGTTTGACAAATTTCATTTATTTCTAAGTTCCCAATTCATGTATGCACGAATTTCTTTTCAGTCTAAACTGCCATTTCCTCTGTAGGTGTCTCCTGGTTAACTGGGGTCCCTATTGGGCATGAGGTAAAGATGTTATTGATGCTCCCACAGGTCCATATATTCCTTTGAGCTATTTTGCGATGCTCCCAGCTGAAGCTATTTCACAAACACACAACAAGCCCGTATCATCCACACCTTGTCTCTGTATTTTCAGACTCCCACAGGGAGCTGGTGCTAGCCACCATGTTGTTTGTGGGCATTAGTTTTGTGAAGACGTGANGAAGATAAGATCCCTGGTCATTCTCATCCAGACAACAGTTGATTTGTGATTTCCTTTTATTTTGGAGGAAGAGTTTTTGGAATCCTAGTTCCCCAGGTATATAACACTGCATATTACTTGCTGAGGCCATCTCAGCCTCCAAAGAATTAAAATGCTTTTACTGTTTAACAGGCGCTGCTGAGTCAGGTGTGCCACTGTTTTACCTCCAGGTGTTTGGGTTTGAATTTGATTAAGAGGAAGGTGGAGGTCATGTGACTATTGCTCCCTCATTTTCCCTGGAGCCTAATGTATGCTCTTTAAACCCTTTGTACCTGAAACAAACCAAGCAACTAGAAACAAGACTTCCAGCAATTTCATTTTCCCTGTTATCCCCCGAAGGAACCAGCCTGAATAGGTTTCAGTTCAGGCAGCAGATTACATGAGAGATTTATCCTTCTGTTTTCTCTAAATTTTATTTTATTTTCCCCGAGACAGGGTTTCTCTATGTAGGTTGGCTGTCCTGGAACTCGCTCTGTAGACTAGGCTAGCCTTGAACTCACAGAGATCTGCCTGCCTCTGCCTCCTGAGTGCTAGGATTAAAGGCACCACCACACCTGGCTATTAATTCATATTTATTTAATTTCTTTTATGCACATTGGTGTTTTGCCTGCATGTATTGTAGGGGGCCCAAAACAGCTTGACCACACAGCTGCCATGACAGGCTTAGAGGCCCAGACACAGTTTCTGTGACAGGCTTACTGGCAGGCAACACCCAGACCCAGGAAAAGCCATAAGCTGACCCCACCCAGGAAGAGCCTACATCCTGTCTCTTATACACATCTAGATGTGTATAAGAGACAGATCTAGGGAGAAGTACTGACATCCTAAACATTCCAACCATTAGATAAGTTTAGATAAGATGACCAGATGTCCCTGAGTCTAGCACACACCTATTTTCTGTTAGCCAATCAGGGTCTGAACCCTGGAAATCCCCTCACCCCAACCTCTGCTGTGATAAAAACTCTACCCCACCTGGACTCAGGGCTCTCTGCTCTCACCACTGCTGCACTGGACAGAGACCAAGCTCAGAGCTTGAAAATAAAGGCTCTTTGCTTTTACATATGGGATTCGGCCTCCTTGGTGGTCTTTTGGGGGGTCCCCATGATCTGGGCATAACAGTATGTTTGTAGGAGGGTGTTGGTTCNCCTGGGACAGGAGTTACAGACAGTTGTGAGCCACCATGTGGGTGCTGGGAATTGAACCTGGGTCCTCTGGAAGACCAGCTAGTGCTCTTAACCGCTGAGCCATCTCCCTAGCCCCTAAATCGTATTTCTTAATTACTATAAAATCAAGTGTTTCATTTTGACCTTTTTACATCTATACAGCATGTACTTTGCTCGAGCATGTAGTTTATAATGGTTGGTAGATGTCTTGGTAGGGACAGTGACATGGAGCAATCAATTTTGTTCTCTTTTAGATGTCTGGCTGTGCTTTGTGTGGAGCTGGAGCAGAAGTGGGTAGCAGAGGTGGCACACAGTCACCAGAAGCCTAAGAATACCCATCGCCTTGAAAGCATAGCCAAGCAGTTATCAGAGTGAGTAGAAGGTCATATGGTTTAGAACCTGACCACACCCTCTGAAAACCTATGNTAGAAACTACCTTTGTCTTATGAAGCTGAAAGGACTGTGTCCTTTCAGGGCCACATTGTGGCTACTTACAGCCATGATGCTTTCTCCCCTAAAGGATGCCCACTTTAGGGCTTCATCATGATTGTTTATGGTCATGAGCCTCCTAATACTGTTCCTCTGAAGGCTAGTTTGTCTTGGCNTTACTTTTCTATGAATTCTGGAATTTTCTAACATTATGTTCCTAATCATGGCCAGGCCTTGGTTAGGTAATAACTGGTCCTTAGAGGTGCAGTTCAGACGTTACCTCCCACAGAACCCTTCTTTATCCATACCCCTACTAGTCTTCCCTGGGGTCCCCTAGTTTTAGAACACAGTGTGATGGCCTTGTAATAAGTGGTATTAAACCCATTTTGCTCCCAGCAAAAANTATTGGCAGAAACTAATCAAGAAATGGATGAATTGAGGATAGCTTTCCCCTTTCTTGTCTTCTGTTAGCTATTGTAATAATTCTCTTATTCTTGCCCATATTAATTTGACTAGCTACAGAGGTGATGCATTCAACCTTGGCCTCTATTTTTTTGTTGTTGTTGTTTTTTCAAGACAGGGTTTCTCTGTGTAACAGCCCTGGCTGTCCTGGAANTCCCTTTGTAGATCAGATTGGCCTTGAACTCACAGAGATCCGCCTGCCTCCCTAGTGCTGGGATTAAATGTGTGTGCCACCATGCCTGGCTAACCTTGGCCTCTATTATGGTCACTATTTTTTCTTTAAAAAAATTAGAAGGGAGGAGCTGTTGGGCCCAGAGGTCCTTGTGCTTACAGAGAAGCACTCAGAGAACCAGGAATGCTGGGGTATCTCAATGGAGGAGATAAAAGTCAAAAACTGCATTCCATCCAGAAAGTTGAGAGTGGATTTTTTTTTTTTTTTTTTTTTTTTTTTTTGGTTTTTCGAGACAGGGTTTCTCTGTGTAGCTTTGCGCCTTTCCTGGAACTCACTTGGTAGCCCAGGCTGGCCTCGAACTCACAACTCACAGAGATCCGCCTGCCCTTGCCTCCCAAGTGCTGGGATTAAAGAAAGGCGTGCGCCACCACCGCCTGGTCATGAGAGTGGATTTTTTTAATGTGTTTTTTTAAAAGATTTATTTATTTATTATGTATATATACAATGTTCTGTCTGAATATATGTGTGCAGGTCAGAAGAGGGCACCAGATGTCATTATAGATGGTTGTGAGCCACCATGTGGTTGCTGGGAATTGAACTCAGGACCTTTGGAAGAACAGCCAGTGCTCTTAACCACTGAGCCATCTCTCCAGCCTGAGGGTAGATTTTGTTAATTTCCTGGTGACCTTTTTGCTAAATGTGGAGGCAGACCACGCCTACCTTTTGCAGTAGAGGCAGGCCCCACCCAAATTCCCGAGAATGATTATCTGAGCTCTTCCCTTCCTAGACCATTACCCATCTTTAGAGATGTCACATGTACTTCATGGCCTGCTGACTTCTATGCTATCTCAGTCAGAGACCACACTAGATTCTAGGCCTTTTAGCTATAGAATTCATCCTCATGGTCACATGTACTCTGTAAATTTGTTATGTAGTCATAAGCTTTATTGTGTACCTGGAATTGGACTGATTGGACTGACTGTTGCCTGGAGACCTTTCCACAAATTGTACTGTGTTTTAAATATGCTGACAATGACCTGCCTGGCATTAGAGTCCCCAAAGTCTGATCCAGGTTGATGAAATCAATCTGTATTGAGTTTTCATTCTTATCTCTTCATACAGTTCACTTCCCTGTATGACACCTCCAGGAACTCCCTCAGTTAGGGAAGAATAGCATATACATAATATCAACAAAAGTTGCCTATTCTTATGTGTGGTGCTGAACTTGAATAAGCACACTTGCCTACATAGCAGCCAGCAGTTAGATATGTCAGAACAGATTGTGAGTTCACCCTCTGTGACACGCTGCTGCCATGGTTACTCTGTAGATTCATGCCAGTACACTTTAGAGACTGCTCAGAGTGATTCACCCTCTGTGACACGCTGCTGCCATGGTTACTCTGTAGATTCATGCCAGTACACTTTAGAGACTGCTCAGAGTGAACACTGATCACAGTGGTCAGACCTGTACGTTTGGTGGAATAGGGCTAGGATATGGGGAATTGCTGTTCAAACCAAGGTATGACTAAATTAGCCACTGAGTCTAGCCACTTCTACTGTTCTGCTCAATAGTTTTCAAAATATCTTGTTTAAACATTTGTTTTTAATATTATACACAGTATAATATTGTTTATGCTAAAATTTGGGTATTTGCTGCTTTTATAAAACATTTTACTTTTAAAACAACATATAGTTATCAACCCTCTTTTTGTTTGTTTTTATTAACATTTTTGTTGTTGTTTGATTTTTGAGAAAGTGTCTCACTATGTAACCCTGACCAGCCTAGAACTCATTGGTAGGCCAGGCTGGCCTCCAACTCACAGATATCCTCTTGCCTCTGCCTCCTGAGTGAGTCCTGGGTCTAAAAATGTGTGCCACCACTCTGGCCATGTTTATCAATTCTTAGTAGGCTGCCACCTTTAAGCTTGTTCTAGTAAATCTCTAACTTTCCTNTTCTTGGTGAAATTAAGAGGGTACTTTGGAATTTCTGGTTCTTTGGTGGCAGGGGTTTTTTTTCCAAAGATTTTGTTTAGAAAGGCTGCCATTGTACACATTTTTATCCTTTACCAAAGTCCATGCAAAATTTTCCAAAAGGAAAGCCATTAATATTGAGAATCATTAAAGCTGAATGTTAAAAGGTGCTGGAGAAGTGAGGTTATGCCCAGATCGTGGGGACCCCTAAAAGACCACCCCAGAGACCAAATCCCTTATTGTAAAAGCAAAGAGCCTTTATTTTCATGCTCAGAGCTTGGACTCTGTCGGATGCAGTGGTGAGAGCAGAGAGCCCAGAGCCCAGGCAGGGTGGGGTTTTTATCATAGCAGAGGTTGGGGTAAGGGGATTTCCAGGGTTCAGGACCCTGATTGACATTTGTCTAGGGTATAGGGAATGTTTGGAATGTCAAGTATTTCCTCTTAGATGCAGGCCCTACTGGGTGTTTGGGTGGGAGCTCTACCTCAGCCCCTGGCACCCTGGCATCCTATACCCAAAGAGTCTGGAATGTTCTGGTGGAAAATCCACCACAATTCCCTTCCCTCATCTCTTTCCCCAAACCTGCCCCTTCAAAGCCTGCCAAACACAGCTCCTACCCCAGAGAGGCTCAAGACCACTCCCATAGGGTATTTAAGCTGCATCCCAGAAAACAGACAAATGGTTTTCTGGTCTCTCGTCCCNATCTCCTCTCTGTGGGGCCAGAGAATCACCTGGGAACACTCTACCCATTAAACCGGGGCCTTTTCTAATTCAGTCTGATTTGGTCTAATTTAGATTGCTGCATCAGTGGAGAGGCCTAAAAATCTTATCACTGGGTGGGGTCAGCTTATGGCTTTTCCTGGGTCCAGGTGTTGCCTGCCAGCAGGTGTGTCTGGGCCTCTAAGCCTGTCATGGCAGCTGTGTGGTTAAGCTGTTTTGCACCCCACCCCCAAGGTCTGAAATATTGAAATGCTAGAACTTTGTGAAGCAGCAATAGTCACCATGNGGTCCACACTGGTGGCTACTTATATTTTCCGCTCTTCAGTAATTTATTATTGGGTACAGCACAGGATGTAGGATGTGTGGATCAGCATAGGTACATCTCATGCCTGATATTAAATCCATTTCCTTAGGAAAGGACAAAAATTGCCAAGGGTGAAATGTCATCATTAATGATAAATACAGGGTCTGNCTATGTGCATNAGTAGAGATAATACAGTGAAGGCAAGAGAGGTGTAGAAGGGAGTGTTCATTTTATAGGGTTTCAAAGTGATCAAAGGAGCTGGTGGAATTCTGCCATTTAACCATAATATTCATTTTAGATTTATTTATTTATGTATTCATTTATTTATTGAGACAGAGTCTTTGTATGTAACTTTGACTGTCCTGGAGCTCACTATGTAGAACAGCTGGGACTAACATAGATCCACTTGCCCCTGCCTCTGGCATGCTGGTTAAAGGTATGCACCATCAGGCCCAGCTCCATTTTAGGTATTTTTTGTTTGAAGATTAGGTTTTATTTTTATGTGTATGGTGTTCTGCCTGTATGTACGTCTATGCACCACATTCATGACTGGTACATGCAGAGACCAGAAGAGAGCATCAGATCTCTTGGAACTGGGGTTATACAGATGGTTGTGAGCCACCCTGTGAGTGCTGGGAATTGAACTCAGGTCCTCTAGAACAGCAGCCGGTCCTCTTAACATCCCTCTAGCCCCAGATTTTTTTAAAATTACATATATGCGTATGTGCACAAAAGTGCAGATGCCCATAAAGGGCAGAAGAGGGCACCAGGTCCCCTGGAACTGCATTTAGGGGCAGTTATAAGCTCCCTGGAAGAGCAGAATCATTCTTAACCACTGAGCCATCTCTCCAGCCCCATAAGCTTCCTTCACTTCAATGTCTACCCAGTCAAACATGGATTCTTTCTAATTGCTTTAGGTTCCTGTTACATAGTAAGCCAAAAATTAAGTCATTTCCCTTTATCACTTTTTCTTCTCTTTCCCTCTGTCTTACTAGCAACACAATCATGCTTGTGCAACAACTACATGCATTGACTCTAACCACATAGACTAAGTCTGTATAACTTTGTCCATATCAAAGCAAAGGCCCAGGGTAACTGATAAATGGTACTTTGAGCTGACAACTATTTTGCTTTCCTAGAGTCATCTCCGGTGGAGGAGATGTCCTCAGATGAGCAGTATGTACTGAAAATGATGGCAAAAGTAAGACACCCTTTTCCTTTCCTAGGATAGGTTATTTTCATGATTCCAGTGTTTTAGTGGATAACANATTTGAATAGTAAAAATCTTTATGTGCACCATACAGTGTTTACTTATGAAGAAGAGGGCATAGGATGCTACCAATTCCTGACTCAAGAAAGTATAGAAATTGCCAGTGTCAGGGTACACAGTGTGGTAGGGAGGTTTTCTTCTTTATTGTATTGGGTAATTCTCACTCAAAAGTTGACATTATCTACTGAAAGTTTATCTTTTTATGTAAGTGTCACCTCAGCTATCTTCTACAGGGACCTCTATCGTTTAGGGAATTTTAGCATGTTCCCCCAAAGTCAATGTAATAGAAGCTTCAGATGTTCAATGTGATAGTATTGAGGGGCTGGGATCTTTGAAAAATTAGTCTCAATGAAGATACTTGGGACATGTCCCCTTAGAGGAGCAATATAACTTAGGTATCCCTCACTGTAAGCTTGATAGGGTTGCCTGACCTGGCCATTGAATCAGAGAACATGTAGAAAATAATTTATTTGCCAAGGACCTAGCTCTAGGTCTTTTGGGATAGCAAGACATAATACAATAATACTGAGTCTTTGACTTGACAAACTGTTTTTTTGTTTTGTTTTGTTTGACTATGGGTCTCACTATGTAGTCTTGGCTGGCATGAAACTTGTTATGTAAACCAGGCTGGCCTCTAACTCCTAGAGATGCCCTTGACTCTGCCTCACAAGTGCTGAGGTTAAAAGGTGTGCACCATCACACACAGAAGCTTAGCCAGTTTTGCCCATCATAGTCACCGTAAACCTGAGTGACTGGGCACAGCAAAGACCTATGTAAACAAACTAAATATGACCTGGACCTCAGATTGTTTCCTCTCTTCAAATTGCAGGCCAAGAAATCAAGAAGGAGGAGATGCAGTATGTATTCTGGAATTGCTTTCTAATAACACTCATTAGATAAAGTTGTGTAAAAAAAATTTCTAAGTAGTTAATTATGCCCATGAGCCTACAGCCCCCACACCAAGCTGCAATTCCCTAAGCTGGTTCAGATGTCTATATCTGTGTTCCTGACAGGTAGATATCCCAGTGACATAACCCAATGGCCAATGACAAATTTCATTTCTTTTCTTTTCTTTCTTTCTTTCTTTCTTTCTTTCTTTCTTTCTTTCTTTCTTTCTTTCTTTCTTTCTTTCTTTCTTTCTCTTTCTTTCTTTCTTTCTTTCTCTTTCTTTCTTTCTTTCTTTCTTTCTTTCTTTCTTTCTTTCTTTCTTTCTTTCTTTCTATTTATTTTGAGACAGGGTTTCTCTGTGTGTAAGACTGATTTTTTTAATGGTCTTGTTAAATAAAACACAGAGGCAGAGATAGGGTGAAAGTCTGACAGAGATCAGAGGAATTAGGAACAGCTACCAGACTCACCTTAGACTGCCGCCGCTGCTTCCAAAATGGAGAGAGACCTCCACTTTCTTTTACCTCCACTTTTATATCCCTTTTTGTTCTGTTCCCCCATTGGCTCTTTCAGCCTAGCTACATCACTTTTTNTTATGGCCCACTTCTGTCACTTTTTGTTTGTCTGTATAGACCTCCAGAATTCTATGGTTGATGCTGGGATTAAAGGTGTGTGTCTCCACATTTCTAGTGTGACCTAAAACTCACAGGGATCCAGACAGACCCTGCTTGCTAAGTGATAGGATTAAGGGCGTGTGCTAATTTTGTAAGGCTAGCGGCTGACCTTCTTCCTCTGATTTTCAGATAAATTTTATTGGGGAACATAGATAAAATACCACCACATCTGTGTAGCTTTGGCTGTCCTAGAACTTGCTTTGTAGACCAGACTGGCCTGGAACTCAAAGATCTGCCTGCCTTTGCCTCCTACGTGCTGGGATTAAAGGCCTGCATCACTACCATCTGGCAATGACAAATTTCTAATTAAAAAAAAAAAATAGATGCCAGGCTTGGCCTCCATAATTGACTTCAGGTATGGTGTTTTTATTTCTTTACAAACCTCTTCAAAGATGATCAAGCTCTCTAGCTATGGAGGGCAAGATTATGATGTTTCAAGACTATGACTATTTCGGAAACTGATGCTCTAACATCACACCATGAAGGGATCTCTAGTCGCTGCAGAAGATTTCCAGCTTTCCAGAGTATACCTGTAGGAATTCAAACTCACAGAGGTCACAAACATTGTCATGACTACCACAGTGGTCAAAAATCCAAGAACCTGTATTCATCTGCCTGTAGACATTCACAAGCTGAAAGATAGAAATTTCATGTGATTCTGCTTAGATCACAGTTTCAGAAATTGACTCTAAGTAGCAAAATGTAGTCGAGTGCGAAATGATTGCACATCTAGACATGACTCATTCCAGGGAGAACCAGTGTAGTGCTCATCAGACCACATCACCACAGAATCACACAACTTCAGGTTTACTAAGAGCTCCAGTCACTGTCTGGGTATTGATCTGTGCTCATTCAGAAATTTGGGGGATATATTAGAAAGGCAAGCTAAACATAACAAAATACTCTTCCTCTCACTGAGGTGAGTCTCAGTATTAGCTGGTGAGTGTCTAGCGAGTCAAAGCAATCAGTGGTTTTATGTAGTTAGCAAGGAGGGGTATCACTATTTCAGAAAGCCTTCTGCATCACGTGGCATCTACATGTTCAAGGCTTAGCTATGGAGTTTTAGTTAAGAGAAGGTAGGGCAGGTAGAGATGGAGGCCAGTTACTATAGTGCTTCCCTAACATGCCCAAAGCTCTGCCTTTTGTCCCTCAGGACTGCATTAAACTGCCTCTGGAGGTACAGATTTGTAATTTCAGCCTTTGCGAGGTTGAGGTGTGAAGATTGTCAGTTGNAGGTCACCTTTGTCTATACACTGAGTTCATGGGATGCCTAACTTAATGGTCTCTTATAAACTCTCTCAAAAAAGGGGAGGAGTTAGAATCCTAGCTACCGTCCTGGTAGAGGTAGCAGGTGAAAGAGGAAGGCGTTCATAAAGAAGATTTCTTGGAGGTGGACAAGAGAGGAGAGATGTGTTCTCTCAGTGTTAATGCAGCCTCTCCCTTCTCCTTAGCCAGGCTAAATCCAGACTACCTAGGCATTTACTTGTGGGGAGACCTACCCATTTCTCTGTGGGAGGCCCACTTCCACTTTTTCCCCAGGGTACTCTTGAGGAGGGAGGAGGGAGAAGGGAGAAATATTTAGATAGAAGGATATAGGGGAGAGAAACAGAAACACAGGATAGACTCGGGAGGGCCTGGATCAATATCCACCGGCCCCTTCTGTCTCTTCTAAAGGGCTTTTTATAGGAATGCCAAGGGGTGGAGCAAAAGACCTCCCCCCAGCACAGCCAACTGTAGACCCTTCCAATTACCCTGTAAGCACACATATGGTCAAGCAATCCTATAATGCAGCCCTGCTGGGTAAAGTAAGCTCAGATCTCACTAGGAAACCTTTGTGGGCCTCCACATTTATTGTAGCCACTGATACCCAGAAGCAGCATGTAGAGGCACACTTCATTAGTTAGCCAAAGAACTGAGCCAATTTTCCTGCCAGTTCATGTTGAAGGCTTATCCAGGGTTGGTCATCTGATGGAAAGTTTCATCATGTGACAGCTAGTTAAAATGACTTGGAGACTATCCCATCATGTGGGACATGTAGGCACCAGTCTCCTCCCAGTAAGGTGATCAGAAACACTCAAGACAGAGACAGCTGATTATGGAAAGATGTGATGGAGGAAGTCTACCCTTTTGTACTAACCAGCATTCCTCAAATGACTCAATTTGGAGGCAACTTCTACTTTTGAACAGGGATAGAAACAAAGTGCATTTCTCACTCAAGNTGATTCTGTCAGGGAATCTTCTCACAGTGACATGAAAGTAAGTTATATGTACCCACAGATGAAAAGGAAAAGGGACAGACAGCTCCTTGTCTGCCCACCAAAGCAAAGGCGTTACCATATGTTCTGCATGCAATGTATAGTACTATGCTCAGCAAAGCATAGAAAGCAACAGCTCTGTACTGGTCTCGAGCCATCCAAATACCCACTCTAAATTCACTCACTGCTATGTCTCAAAGCTGAGCATTTACTAGACATCATAGAACTGGAGTAGCCAACCTTTTTCTAAAGACTTCACCATTTTGGTTTTATATTCAGAATGTTTATAGGCAAGCCTTGTGACATTTTTTTTGGTGTCCTAACACAAAGAACTGACAGCAGAGGGAGTGCAGGACTTGGACTGAGTTCAGGTGGCTCTAAGGAGATTTGGATGCTGGCCATCAGGCCCCATGTTCTCACACTCAGTCATACCACATACATTTAGACCTAACTGCCACAGTTTATGTAGTGTGTCAAGTGGAAACTGAATCCTTGATCTTCCTGAACCTCATTCTGAATTATAAAACTCTACTTGAAGGGAGTAATGAGAGCAAACTTTTATTAGGACAGTTATTAGTTCCATTCTGTTTTCCTGCCATGAAGCTGCCATGACTTTTTCTGTTGTGACTGTGTTCCCAGTGTTTGCAATTTTGAAATACTTTCATGAGAAGTGTGCCAAGTTCCAAAAGGACACCAAGAAATTTTCAGCAAAGGTGCAGCCACAATTGAGCATAGAACCTCAAGGTACTGTGCAAATCCTTTGATAAGGATGAATTATGAACAACAGTTATAGATTATACTCTATGCTATATATGCAAAACTATGGAGAGGTTTAGAACAATTTTAAAATATTCTGGACTCTCAATTCACAGTTTGCCAGTAGAAATTCAATGCCAGGATTTTAAGATGAATTTAAAGTAAAATTGGTTGTTACTGAATACTATGAATCAGAGGAATGGTAAGGTTGATCTTGTGTGGGCCAACACAGCTTTATCTGTAGACAGAAATGGGTGAACCACACTCTACCGACCTTCTCCCAGATGTGTGCAGATAACTGGATCTGAGGAGTCTTAAGGGGGACTTGGAGGGTGTCAAAAGCCTCAAGAATGAGGTTGAAATTGGAGCTAGAAAGGAGATGGTAGATGCAATGGGAGATGGTGCATCTGAGCTTATGTTTAAAAGGATGAAGGAGTCACAATAAACCACTGAGAATAAGGAAATATGTGTGGAGGCTTCTAGAATGAATTTTATGTTATTTTTAAAATTGTGTATGTGTATGCACCCGAGTAGGTTTATGTGTACCCTGTACATGGAAAGCCTGAGGATGTCAGAAGACTGGGTAGGGTCCCTTGGAAGGGCAGGACCCTAAATGTGGCCCTTTGCGTGAGCAGAAAGTACTGGTAGGTGATGAGCTAAGTTTAGACTCAAATTTTTTTTCTTTTTAAAAAATTCATTTTTTTATCTTCAGTGCATGAATATTTTGCCTGTGAAGTCAGTTTGAATGCATTAATACTAAATTCTGAGTCATCAATAATGCATCCGTGTTGCATTAAGGAAAGAAAGTAAAGCACTTCCCCTGGGTATTATTTAACCACGAACAAGCTCAGATTTGATGTTAACCACAGAGCTATCTCGAGTCTAATTTTTTCATCTTATTTGTCTTTAAGGATAGATTTTATAAGCACTTCCTTTTAAAGGCAACAACTCCAAACTTTCAGCCTAAAATAGNATCACATTCCTTATAAAGTCCGTATCATTATTTCTATAAAACAAAGTATTTTTCTGCCTCAAAAGTGATGATTGCTCCTATGTGTTTTAGTATTTTTGCTTCTTTGGTTACTCTGCTGAACAAATCGCGCTGTTAATATTATCTGTCACACATGGCTACTGAGATTTTTGTCCAATACTGAGCTATGGACCAACACAGTTTTCTTTAACTGCTTAGAACTACATTTCCAGTTTTTGTTCTATGTTGTGAACAGTTCTATGTTCTATGTTTGCTCTCTTCTATGTTGTGAAANAGCCTCAGCACAGCACAACTGGCTACAGTTCTACCTGGCCTTCACTTCCACTTGAGCAGAACCTAGCTTTTAGCTGAAAAAGAAGTATTAGTGCATGGAGTCTCTGTTTATTCACAGAACTATCTGCATGAAGGTTGTCCTACAAAGAAGAGTCCATTTTAGATTCCCAGAAGTACAAAGGGACTGTGTAACTCCTCCCCACCACACCCATTTCTCTGTGTAAAATGCANTGNCCAGCATGCATCCACCCCCAAAGGAAACCTCAGGATGAATATTGCATTAATCTGGGGGAAGGGATCTTTTTCTCAAGAGGTTGTAAAGTCTTTACACATACACACAAACTTAATAGATGGACATCTATCAAATGCAATAATGACAATACTCTTGGGTAGAGGCTTTGAAAGAACTGCATCTCAGTCTTGCTCCCATACAACCACCTTAAAGGTTTTCCTCTCTGTGATCTGACTAATCCTTGGCAATCTAACCATGAACCTAAACAGTAGTGGATTGCGCCAGGTCAGGCTAGAAAAAACATGAAGTCCTGTTGCTCTTGAATCAACGCCTCTTGTGTTATATATGCTTTGGTTAATTTCTAGAATCCTAGAGTATCTAAGATGTACTGCACAGGGCAAAACTGGTGGCAGTCTATTTTCTCATGTTCAACAATATCATGCCATAAAACACAGTACTTTGAGTATTGCTGGACCATGGTCTATGAGCAGGTATCCTTGAGAATCTACATTAGAGACTACATGGCATGAATTGTGACCCAAATTAGTTCTGGGTTTCAGCTCATCATCTATTGGGCTTAAAGTGATCATTAGGAATGATGGGGTACTGGTGGCAGTTGGATGACAATTGTCAAGTGCTCAGTTCACCTTTCTTTTATGCTCCTCATTGGGTCTCTGCTTTCACTGAGGAAACTCCATCAGTTACACAATCTAGGCTTTAGTGCACAGCCACACACAGCAGGCTGTGGTATGAGCTAAGCGCCGCTCTCTGAGATCATGAGTCACAGCATCCATGATTCTCTCTTGCTCTGTGTCTTCCTAGGTGTCCAGAAAAGCTCTGTTATAAAACAAGTTTGTATTCAAGAGGAAGAGTTTAAAGCCCGTGAAGAGGTATGGTCACCTTTCACTGTCTGAAGTAGAAATCCTGCTCTCNCTTTTTGCTATTTCTGGCTGAGTTTGATTATGCAAACATGACAACATTCATTATAGATATGAGTCTATTTTCTTGAACGGTGGAAGAACAGACCCTTAGTAACTGGTACCTTGAGCAAAAAGGCATTTGCAAAGGGTAGCATGCAAAGGGCTACACGGTATATGGTAGGCCTGCTCCTCCTCGTAAACAGTATCTCTTCCTAGGATTCAGCATTATGTAGTTGATGTCCTGAAAGTATTATAGATACATCCCAGGAAAAGATCATGGATTTTCTAGGGAAGTATATCTCATCNTTGTCTCCTGAGCCTTTTCCATTGCTAGGGTTTCTCATATCCAGTGTTGAGGATGAGAAACCAAACCATATGTCACTAGCTTTGGTGACACAGTCCTTCTAATGTCTCTGTTTCTGTGATTACAGGATCCCTGGGAAGAATATAAAAGTTGTGAGTATGTCAGAATTCCTTAGTGGGGAAAATGTAGATGCTAGGTGTGGCACCTTTGCTGAACCTTTGAAGGGCCACTTAATTGTATGTTCCTGGAGAGGAAAGGATAGTTAATATGTCGAAAAACAAAATTGATTCTCTAGGTAAAGTTGTATCATACAGTTCTCCAGTTCTTGGTAGGAATTGCACTCACCTTGGGTTTATGAAAGGTTGTGTACTTGAAGAATACTGGGGTCTTATGCCCCTCCTGATTCTGAATGTATGTGTGATGTAGTATAAGGTTACATGTTTTCTTAGGAGATATTTGTNCTTGTACACAGGAGTTGTTCTCAACCACTTTCTGAAATACCCTGTCAAACATACTTTTCANGAATTTCATATATTTCAACTCATCCAGTGTGTAGTTCATATGTACCTAGAAACCATTACTTATTGCCCATACTCCTAGACCAAAATGAAGATGTTCAGTCCACAAAGTTGTATGACAAAAGTAGACAGCACAAATGCATGGGTGTGGGCTGTTGTTATTNCTCTCAGATGCTGAAATGAACTTCTGACACAATTATGAAGCACTCACCTTAGGGTAGAGTGTAGAACAAATCCTAATTGGTCTTAATAAAAACCTGGAGCCAGATAGGGGGGTAAAGGCTGAAAGATCAGAGAGACAAAGAAACAGGCTACAGCCACCTCTCACCTCACCAACTCCTCAGCCGAAAAAGAACTAACTCCTTTCTCCTCCTGCCTTATATTCCTTTCTCAGCCCAGCCATATCACTTCCCATCTCAACCTCCCAAGTACTAGGAGCAAAGGCATGAGATCCCAAGGGATTAAGGGTGTGTGCCACCACTGCCTGGCTACTTTCAATGGAAGGGTATCACTGATCATCTGCAGACTGTGCTATTTCCTAGTAATTCTAGGCCCTCTACTGTGGTGATATTTGTTTGTGATCTAAAAAATAAAGCTTGCCTAAAGAGTTGTTTTTTTTTTTTTAAGTAACATGTAGCCAGGCTGGCCTCCATCAATGCCTGAGAATGGCCTTGAATCTGACCTAACTGCCTCCACCACCCAAGAGCTGGAATTACAGGAACCAATTCAGCTTGATTATTTTGTATTATTTTAAAGGCCTTTAGCTGCAAGGCTAGGGATTTTATATCCCATCGTCTTCCTCTTGCTCTCCTTTGCCATCTTTCTTCTCTCCAGAGGCATGGCACAACAGCCCAGTCCACACTTCTATCCCCTTACATCAAGAAGGCTTCCTGGGAGTCAGATGTAATTGTAGATGTCTTTAAGCACTTGGGAGGCAGAAGTAGGTGGATCTCTGAGTTTGAGGTGAGCCTGGTTTATAGAGCAAGTTCCAGGACAGCCAGGGCTGTCTCACAAAACAAACAAACAAAAAAGAGGGCTTACTGGGTCATGAGCACCAGTTTCTAACATACTGACAGCTCCTCTACTTCTTCCTAGATTTCCCAGGTGGCATTCCCTTGAAGGAATCTTGTAATGTAAGTGTCTTTCTGTGTCTTCTCTAGAATACAGTTCTATTTTCAGTCAATGAGTATTTTAGTCTTTGAAAGGCAATTTCCTTGGTGGGTGGATCTCAGTGGGCAACTCCTACTGATACATCCGTGGCTGTCTGCTAAAATTCGCATCACCACATCCACTATAAGAAATTCAGAGGAACATTTTCCTCAGAAATGATTTGCCTTCTAATTCTGAAGATTCTGTTCTTATTAATGTAAATGGACTTGAGAATACATTCTGCAGAAGTGCTTCCTTTGTGCACTCATTTTCTCTGTGACAGTTTTGAGTATAGGTGACCACTGAGTGAGCCACTGTTGTGTTTGGTTTTCCTAAATCATCAAGAGAAAGTCATGACACTGGTGCAGTGAACAATACAACCTGATCTTCACAGTGTTTTCTTTAACTTTGCAGAAGCATGGCAAACAATGGGGAAGTTGTAAGTATCTGAAATCCCTCTACTTGTGGGGGACATATCTTCTCTTTCAGCCCTGAGACCCTGACTCAGGGTTCCTGAGGGGAAGGAAGGTGGGAGATTCTATTGGAGGAAATAACTCTGCTTCAGAGGTTTAATGGGAATTCTATGACCCAGGAAAAGCTGAGGTGGATTTTGGGTGAGCCCCTGTGGCTTCAGCTAGTGTAGGNAGGAACAGGTGTGCCACTTTCTTCTGACTTTCTTCCAGGTATCGCCCAAGATGGTGACTGGGAAGTTACTAGCATAACGACTAATGAGGAGGTTCCAGGTATGTAGAATATTTCCATTGGAGACACTGGCAGATGATCCCAGGCACACTCAGGCCACACCTTCTTTTTGGGTAGATGAAAGAACAGGAAAGGTCTATGAGGACAAAGAGATGGATGTGCAGGTTTGGGGGCACTTTCTCTTTCAAGACATAATGATGGTCAGCAGTGCTGCCAGTCATTTGAAAGGCTTTGCTTCTAGCCNTTATCTCAAGATGATCATTGCCAGAACAGCCGCTTCTTCCTGCCTCTGCCACTGCCAAACAAACCTACAAGCTTCTGGATATTTGGTTATTATTAGTCGCAATTCTCCTTGGACTTGTGCCCATGGGATGTTGCCCATGCTCACTTGCAGTTGTTGACATAGAGGGAATCACCTATAGGGCACAGTTCTCCCAGGGTACTGACATAAACCTGGAGACAGTCCTTAAGCAGATCCTCANACTCTCTCATGGCTCACAGCAAGCATCTTCATGGTCCTCTCTTCCCTGTTTAGTCCTGCTACAGAGGGTAATCCCAGGGTGGATGGCAGACCGGCTGCTTAGTTGGGCTCATGCAAGAGATTCAGTGTCTTATGAAATCTATGAACCAGAGGAAAGCTGAAGTTGATCTGGTATGATTCCGTGTGGAGTCACACACTGTAGGCAGGAAAGGGAGAGCCACTATCTCTACTGACTTTCTTGCAGAAGTGAAGCAAGTGGAAGAATGGGAACTTCAAAGCATATCAAGTGCCGAAATTCTGGGTATGTGACTGCATTCCAAGCCTGTTCTGTCAGGTTGTAACTTCTACTTGGGATATGCTCAGTGGGTAGTTAAGGACAAGTACAAGGGATAGATATTTGACTGTGACCTCATTTGCATGTGTTCCTCACCCTGGGCTGACTTACAGGGTTCATGAGGGAAGGGAGGATAGAAGCCCAAGGTTCATCTTGTAGCCTACGGGATCTAGTGTATGAGGAGGTGTTCAAACACTAAGGCTCAGTTTTGGCCCTGTCTCAGGGATTCTTGTTTAAAGCAAAATGCAGAGGACGGGATTGAGAGTTCTTTAAAACCACTTTCCATGTTCTCAAGCCTAAGGGCGTAGACATGTGGTTATTGCTTTTCCTATGATCTCTCTCACATTGGTCTAACACCCCATGTCTGAACCCTCCATTCTTGACCTGTCTCATCGTATCACCATTTCAGGTCTGTCTCTGGTCTGTCTCTCCTCTAACCATTCTGGGACTCCTGTGTCATCTACTCAAGATAGTTCAGACATATCTTACCTTTTTTGGGGGGAGCATGACTTTATAATCTGAGGAGTCTGTTTCTCCCAAATGTCTTTTCCCTGGAGCTTTTCAGAAGAACAAGGGCCTGTGCTTACCAAAGTATTGTCTCCTCTCTTGCACTCACTCACTGTGCAGCGGGATTTAGGTCTACTGTTCATAGGCCATATTTATAGATTTAACAGATGGAGTGTGCCCTCTGTAAACTCNTGGGCTTCTGCTTTTGAACACTGTATCCCAGAGACCCAGGAGCCATCTACACACAGATACTCTCCGATCATACTTCTGACTACCTCTTACCCATGTGCTTCTCCACCTTATTCCTCCTGCTCCTTCCTCTCTGTTGACTTGTGTAGTCTAAGAGGGTTAGAGATCTCATCCCCCTGTTACCTTGTTCCTGATCCTGAATCCTGAGTTAGACTGTCCACAGAAGTTTACATAATGTGGCCGGGCCGTGGTGGAGCACGCCTTTAATCCCAGCACTGGGGAGGCAGAGACAGGCAGATCTCTGTGAGTTCGAGGCCAGCCTGGGCTACCGAGTGAGTTCCAGGAAAGGCACCAAAGCTACACAGAAAAACC
>LZPO01117086.1:57146-72287 GCA_001675575.1 Neotoma lepida
GCAGGCAGATCTCTGAGTTCAAGACCAACCTGGTCTACAAAGTAAGTTCCAGGTCAGCCAGGGCTACACAGAGAAACCTTGTCTCAAAAACAAACAAACAAAACAATAACGAGAAAAAAACTAAATACAGACAAAAAAAGCAAAAAACAAAAAAACTTTGTAAGGGGAGTTGAAGGGAAGTAATGGTAGATGGATATGATAAGAGTACATTGTATAAGTACACTGTAAACATGGCCAAAGAGGGGACAGAAAGATTGTAAGAGCCAGAATACCAGGAAGTCTGCTGAGATTGTATATCCTAGAAGTTACAGGTAAGTTACACCCATCAAACCTCAACATATGGCTGTCTAAACAAGATCTGAATAATGACAACACCAGTAGGCATGCTAACATGGAAAGGGAGAACCTGAAGGGGGAACCCAGCCCCTAGATAAAGAGCTACAGGCAATTAATGACTCCCAAGAGAAAAGACAGTTTTCCCAGTAGTTTTCCCCAAATTGGTTAGCCAACACCAAATGGTCAGACCTGAAAACATATACATATACAAGCAACACTAAAGGGTCTCACCAGGTTGTATTTATATACTTGTGTTTGTGTATGTATATATGTGACAATAATAATTAAAAAGAGGCCATGAATTTGAATGGGAGTTGGGGAGCCAAAGGATTGGAGGGAAGAGAGGGAAGGGATAAATTATGTAATTATATTTTAATTTAAAAATTGAAAATAAATACATTGTAAATGTATGAAAATATCAAGGAATAAATATATACTTTTTTAAAAAAGGTAACAATATAGAAGCCCTTGCCTATAATTTTAGCACTCAGGATGTGGANACAGGAGGGTCTTGAGTTCAAGGCCAGATTAGTGAATAGGTCAATTCCTTACCTTAAAAATAAGTAATTAGTCTCTGTGGGATATTTATCATGCCCAGATCCTCCCTGCCTGAGTCCATTATTACCTCAAACCTTAATCTGTTCCTATGTTCCTAATCTTACTGACAGTGAATGGCATTGCTAAACTCTTAGGCCAAGAAAATAATCCTTATCTTCCACTGAGTCTTGTCTCTATCCTGTACTTTTCCTGGGGAATGCCATGATTTTCATTTTCCCTCAATTGTCCACCTTTCTTCTTGTCTCCTCTATGCATTCTCCACTAGTCAAGAAGTCTCCCTAAAATACAATCATACAGTCCCTTTCTGCATAAGATCCTTCGGTGGTTTCCTAGACTTTGATTTCTTCAGCTATTTAGTTGGGGTACTGGGGATTGAACCTACAGTCTTGTATATATTCTAGGCAAGTATTCTACCACAGAACTACATACCAGACCTTTTATTTTTATTATATTTATTCATGTGTGTACATACGTGTACTTTAGTACACTAGCACCTGTGACACATGGAAGTCAGAGGGCAGCATTCAGGAGTCATTTCTCTTCTTTCAGTATGTGGTTCTTAGAGATCTAACTCAGGTCACTGGACTTGGCAGCAAATACCTTTACCCACTGAGCCATCTCATCAGCCCATCCCTTTTATTCTTGAAGCAAGGTCTCAATGTTTAGCACAGGCTGGCCTTGAACATAGTATGTATTTCAGATTGGCCTATAACTCCAGAGTCTCCTGTGCTTCAGCCTTGTGAGTGTACACTATGTGTACACTACAGGCTACTAAGATCTGAGCCTGTTAATCCCAGACTCCTTGGCATATTCCACTTGACCTGGCTGGTTTTAACCCCTGCTAACCTTGGAAGACTGCCATCTACTTCCTAACATTGTCACACAGTAGTTGTCTCTTTGTAGGCAACTTCTGCTGAGCTTCAGGTGAGTCAAGCTAGGACATCCTCCCAGCATCTTATAATGGTTTCATCTTAGCACTTAGCACAGAGTTGCATATATCTATAAACCCTGGAGTTGCCAAACCATTAAATAACCAGCCAAGACAACACTTGACATACAGTAGTTTCAAGATAAATATCTAATAAATGTACATTTAAAGGTGTCATTTGCTAGCCCTGGTGCTGTGGGCCTATGAACCCATCTGCTCAGGAAGATCACAAGTTCAAGACCTGCCTGGGTTGCAGTGTGAGTTCACAGCCAACCTGGGTAAATTAGCATGACTGTGTCTCAAAATAAGAAGTAAAAAGAGGGCTGGGACATAATTTAGTAATAGAGCACTTAGCTGGCATGTGTGAAGCCCTAGATTCAATCTTCAGTAGTGTAATAAATTAAGTGTTACTTATATATTTTATCCTAGTTTTCATTACACTAGCCTTGAAAACCTAAATCTGCAGGGCAGTGCTGGCACATACTTTTAATCACAGCACTCAGGAGACAAAGGTAGGCAGATCTCTGAGTTGAAGGCTAACCTTGGTCTACAGAATGAGTTCCAGGACACAGAGAAGCCCTGTCTCAAAAAACTAAACAAAAACAAAACTAGCGCCATCATTGTATACATGTATAATTAGAGAATCCTTTTAATTTAAAATTTTATCTAACCTAAGTCAAGTTCAGTAAACTGTAGCCTATAGGTGACTCTACTCCAGATCTGTCATTCTGTAAGATATGACCCCAAAAGTACTATTTTGCAGGCTAGAGAACACCAACTCACAGTAATGTCACCTGTCAGATTAATATTTTAAATTATATTTGTGTGTGTAGGAGCATGGATACCAGAGTGTTTGTGTGTGGAGTTCATAGGAAATCTTAAGGAGTTGGTTCTCTCCTATCTTCGGTGGATACAGAGATTGAACTCAAGGCCAGGCAAGCACCTTTGACCATTGAGCCATCTGGGCAGCCCCTGTATTAATGTTTTATGTTTCCCTCTACCCAGTGTGTTCTGAATTTAAGTTTACAGATTGTCATTGTTACCCAGCAGGAGACAAATGCAGGTGGATGCATAGGATCCCACTCAAACTGGACATGGAATAGTAGCAAGGCCATGTTTGCATTCTTTTTTACTGTTTGAAGTTGAGTAATTATTGGGGCTTGATGAGGAGACTTCAATCTCACCTGTGTTTCTCCCTTTGTATATAGGTAATAAAAGGAAATCCTGAGGCAGAAATCAAAATTTTTGGCAATAAAGCCATGCAAACAAAAGCAAAAACAGTGATAGATAATGTTGTTAAAAAACAACAAAATTACGTTCCAGGACACAGAGTTGGTAAGTCATCTTTACACACTTAAGTGCTTTAGTTTATTGTTGTTGTTGTTGTTGTTGTTGACACAGAATCTTACTATGTAGCCTTAGCTGGTCTGGAACTCTCTATGTAGACCAAGCTGGCCTTGAACCCATAAAGATCTACCTGCCTTTGCCTCCCAAGTGTTGGAATTAAAGGCACGTACCACCATGCCAAGCCTGCTCTAGAAAATTTTTTAAATTTATTTATTTATTCTCTCATATATTACATCTCAACCACAGTTTCCCCTCCCTCCTCTCTTCCCAGTCCCTTCCCCTATGTTTCCTCTCTCCCAGATCCATTCCTCCTCCATTTCCCTTAAGAAAAAAGCAGGCCTCCCAGGGATAGCAACCAAACATGGCATAACAAGTTACAATATGACTAGGCACAAACCCTCATCAGGGCTGACAGGACAACCCAGTAGGGTCCCAAAAGCAAGAAGGCAAAAGAGTCAGAGACAGCTCCTGTTCTCACTGTTAGGAGTCCCACAAGAACACCAAGCTATATAACCATAACATATGTGCAGAGAACCTAGGTCAGACCCATACAGGCTCTCTGATAGTCACTTTAGTCTCTGAACCCCTATGAGCCCTAGTTAGTTGATAATGTGGGCTGTGTTCTGGTGTCCTTTACCCCTCTGGCTCCTACAATCCTTCCCTTCTTCTGTGGGATTCCCTGAACTTCACCTAATGTTTGGCTGTGGGTCTTTTCCCATCAGTTGCTGGATGAAGCCTCTCTGATGACGATTATGCTAGGCTCCGGTCTACAAGTATAGCAGAATAACATTAGGAATCATTTCATTGATTTTTTTCCCTGACATATTTTAAAGGTACTTTTTACCAGTGTTTTTGTTCATTTTGTTCTGTTCTGTGATACGGAATCTCCATATGTAGGACAAGGTAGCCTCAAACTCCTAATCTTCTTGCCTCAGCCTCCTGAGAGATGGGAATACAAGTGTGCTTCACCACACCTGGTTCTTTTTCAGTGTTAGAAACATCATACTTGATTCCTTTCCTCAGACAAAGCTTTCGATTTTCCAGTTCTATATTTTTTTCAATAAAAAGCCAGATTACTTTGGCGTTTTAAAATTACATAATGTCAGTAAAGGTGCTTGCTGCTAAGAATAACAAACTGACTTGAGTTCTATCCCCAGAATGCACACACTGGAAAGAGAAAACCAGTTCCTACATGTTGTCCTCTGACATGTGCCCCATGGCATATTCAGGTACATGTGTGAATGCACACACATGCACACACACTGTGCAAATAAGCAAATAAATAAATGGATGGGAAAAAAACATACATAATACCCATGGCTACTTAACTATTATGGTTAAATCTAGTTTCACTTTTAGCCACAGGTAAGTTAAAATAAAAGAACTCTTTAACATACACCTTAGTATTAGGGGTAAAGATTGGTCCTGTGTGTGTTTATGCCTAAGCGTGCATGCTCTAGCTTGTATGCAGAGGCCAGCAGTAGATCTGAGTGCTTTCCACCTATCTTAACGTAAGGTCTTTCGTGTGAATCTAGACTTTGCTGATTTGGGCTACTCTAGCTAGCCAGCCTGCTCTGGAGAACCTCTGTGTCCAGTTCCCTAGTTCTGTGATTCCAGAAGGACTGCCATGCCCACTTGGAACTGACATGGGGACTGGGAATCCAAATCTGGTCCTCATGCTTGCTTTGTGTTTTACACATAGAGTCACACATTTCCCTAGACCCTGAAAATTACAGATTTTTACATTTCAAGTACTAATGTCCTTTTATGAATAAACACAATAAAAATATTGCATTGGGGATTTTGTGCTGTCAGGATTTACTTGAAAGCTAATTTTGTAAAAATCTTTTAACAGATATTATTGCATTCCAACCTTCTGTTGGAACAGATACCAGTACAAATGACAGTGTAACAGAAGATCAGCCATTGATAGATTGGGACCAAATTCGAGTAGATGCTTTGAAATGGGAAAAGAAAAAGTGGGCAGGTGAGTGCTGTATCCTAGCATTTATATGGTGATGCTATTTCTTTACTGAAGTTCTTGTCCTTTGTAATCCAGCTTTTTAACCCGTGGGTCATGACCTACATAAGATCATGTAACTGAATTCAAGGGTCATGAAAAATGTNGCAATAGTACAAGGTTTCTGAACACTCAGTGACCAAACATTAATTTAAAAGCAAAAGCATAATAGATCTGAGGTGTTTCAGGCAGTGCTCACTTGTGTCAAAACACAGGCAGGCCATCACTATAGCCTTGGTTCTGACACATATGCATTGTACATTCATTCATACCACACAGCATCACCAGATGCCTCCTGCATAACTCTGCTCAGGTTTGATATTCTTATATGCTGTGAATTGCAGTGTTTTTTACTGTACATGCAAAATTTTCTGACCTTACAGAAACATAATGCTTTTAACTACAGAAAAAAAGAGTTGGTATTTTTTAAATATTCCTCAGCATGTTAAATATCAAATTAGCATATCTTTGAATTATATTGTTTTAGAATGTTTGATTCTAAAAATTGCTGGCCAGGCATGGTAGCACACACCTTTAATCACAGAACTCTGGAGGTAGAGACAAGGAGATCTCTCTAAGTTTGAGGCCAGCCTGGTCTACATGGCAAGTTCCAAGGCAGCCAGGGCTATATAATGAGACCCTACCTCAAAAAATAAGTAAATAAATAAATAAAATTAAAAATTGCTATTTGAGTTGCAGAGGAATTTCAAAAAAGAAAAATATGCAATGAATTTGCCTTGGGATTAGGAGAGAATATCCAATTTATGAAATGATCATTTCGTACTATGTATTTGTGTGAAGTGACATTCTTAAATATAGATGAATAGAATATAAAAATACTGACAATTCTGAAAACTATTGACAGTGCTCTATACTCTGCAGTGTTATTCAACTAAGATGTAATTCTCTGTATATAAATAAATAAGCTGGGTAATAGTGATGCACGCCTTCCAGCACTCGGGAGGCAGGCTGATCTCTGAGTTCAAGGCCAGCCTGGTCTACGGTCTACAGAACAAGTTCCAAGACAGCCAGGGCTATGCAGGGAAACCCTGTCTCAAAAAACTAAAATAAAATAAAAAAAAAGAAAAAAAAAAAGAAAAGAAAAAATAAATAAGCACATCTATCTTATTAGAATACAATTTTACCTTAATCTTTAGTAAATGGTAAAATTCTATGTATAACAAAGAATTTTTTAAGTAAATCTCTGGTTTATTATCAGTGACTGTTTGATATATATATATCTGTTTTACATAATATCCAGGGTCATGTAAAAATTCCACCAGTGGAAAGTGTTTTGAGAGAAGAGTTTAAGAAGCCCTGCTTCATAAAATGTCTACTTTTAGGCTCAAATTGAGCACTAAGCTTAGCTATTAAAATGAGGCAACAGTACAACATCAATGCAACAACTGAAGAGATGGCTCAGTGCTCAAGAGTACTTACTGTGCAACCATGAGGACCTGGGTTTAGCTCTAGCATCTCACCCACATAAAAAAGCTGGATGTGGTCCGTGCATGCCTGTGACTCTAGGATGGGGCAGGGAGATGGGGCCAGGAGGACTGAAAAATTTCAGCTCCAGGTTCGCCAAGACAACCTGCCTCAAAAGAATAAGGTAGAAAGGGACAGGGGGGGACCTGATGCCCTCCGGCCTCTGCAAGCTGGAGCATACTCTCGCACACAGATGTTTGTATACACACGTACACATACTTCACATATACACAAAAGATAATACACTATTAATAATAGTGTTGATAACTATATCATGATGTGGGCCTGAGCCTCTGCATGTTACGTTTTTAGGCCGTTGGTGTGTTATGGGAGGGCACTGTGTAAGGATTTAGGCTTAGAAGGGATGCTTTTACAGCCTCGGGCTGCAGAGAGTCAGAACAGTGCTTGCTTGCCATGAAAGCATGAGGACTAAGTTCAGATCTCCAATACCCACATATAAAGCAAGGTGGGCGCTGATCATCTTAATCTCATGGCTGGGGGAATGGAGACAAGTAGATCCTAAGAGTTCACTAGCCAGCCAGTCTAGCTGGTTGGTGAGTGCAAATTCAATGAGAGGCCCTGTCTCAATTAATAATACAGAGTGCAACTAAGGAGGGCACTCACCATCGTTCTCTGGCTTGCATATGCACACAGATATGCATATAAAGGTATACCACACTCAGCACACAGAGAGACTCAGACAGAGATAACCTCAGAAAATTGAATGAGGCTCTGTATTTAAGGCCTAAAAGTAGTAGTATGGGGGTGGGGGGCTGGGAATTTGTGGATCAGTGGTAGAGTACTTTTTCTGAACAAGAAGGTCTGGATTTGATTACCAACATTACAAAGATAAACACTAGTGGTATGGGACTGAAGAGATGGCTTAGTGGTTAAGAATGTATGTACTGGTCTTGTAAGAAGCCAGGAGTTTGGTTCCTAAGACCCATGTCAGTTGTCTCAGAACCAGCTCCAGGGGGAATTCAATGCCTCTGGCCTCTGCAAGCTTCACTCCCATACCCACACATAGACATACATTCTACACATAATAAAAGTATCCAGTTATAGTAGCAGGTACCGTTAATCCCATCACACAGGAGGCAGAGGCAGGCAGATCTCTGTAAGTTTAAGGCCAGCCAGAGCTACATAATGAGATTTTTGTCTCCAAAACTAAATAAATAAAAATAAATAAATCTAAAAGATTTTGAACTAATGGTAAGAACCTTTGAAGAAAAATTAAAGTAAATCTAAAGTATTTGAGATCAAATTCATTTGTTGCAATAATTTGGACTTCTTTAAAAATCATGCTCTCCAGCCACGCATAGTGACATACTTTTATTCCCAACATTCAAGAGGCAGATGCAGGTGGATCTCTTGTTAGGTGGAGGCCAGCCTGGTCTACATAGTGAGTTCCAGGACAGCCAGAGCTATACAGTGAGATCCTGCATAGAGAAAAAAATCATACTTTCCTTTCCTTTAATGTAAAAGACTCCATTGTGGGGACTGCAGACATGCCTGAATGGTTAAGGATACCTGCTGCTCTGGCAGAGAACCTAGTTCAATTCCCAGCACCCTTGTTGGGTGGCTCACAACTGCCTGAGACTCCAGCTCCAGAGGATCCAACTGCCTTTTCTGGCCACCATGGGCACCTACACACAGAGGGCATTCACATATAACATACTAAGTAACAAAATACATATTTTTTTTTAAAAATCCTTCCTGGGTGAAAAAATGTAGTTGAAAGAAAAACCAAAATGAGATCTTTTAGACTGGCATAAGCCTAGACGGCAACATGTAGAACTCTCTAAAACTGTACTCATAGAGAACTTAATATTGTTCTAGTTTGATACCTGTAGTTTTGAATAAATGTTAGTAAATGTACATTCTCATTATTTATCAAAGTTTGGATTGTCATCTTTGTCCCAGATTTACCTCCAATTAAGAAAAACTTTTACATAGAGTCAGCAACGACAAGCTCAATGTCACAAGTGCAAATAGACAACTGGAGGTGGGTAGTTATTTCATTACCTCAGTGTGTTCTTAGGTTCTTAGTATTGACTTGTTAGGCAAGGATTTTGAATGACTGTATTGGAATACTATACCCAACTTCCTTGTTTGCGCAACTGAAAACTTGGCTGCATCTTACATGATGAATTTTAGAGCATTGTTGTCAAATACTACAGTGGAGCATGGTGGCACATGCCTGTAATCCCAGCACTCAGGTGGCAGAGGTAGGAGAATCATGAGTTCAAGGTCAGCAAGACTGTTACAAACAGCAACAAATGTCCAGTTGCGATGGTGGAAGCTGGTCTGTTTATGTCTCAGAGGCCATAGATAGCAACTGAACCTTCATTGTAGTTCTTATAGTCGAGAAACTAAATACAATATATGCTGGGATGTAAGTCAACCTCAACCTGCATGATAGTGACCCCATAAGATTATAATAGACCTGAAGAATTACGATTCTGAAGCGATTGTAGCTGCCATAAACACAATGCATTATTACATGTGTGTGGTGACAGTGGTACAACTAAAGTTATGCTAGCCAGAGTCTACTGTGTTTACATGCAGCTTGTTAAACTTTATGAGAACAGACAACTGCTACTAGTTTATATATTTGCTATACTTCCATTATTATTTTAAAGTGTATTCATTCTGACAAAAGTATAATAGGGCTGGAGGTGTATCTCAGTAGTAGAGTGCATGCCTGGCATGTGCAAGACTCTGCATTTGCGGGCCCCTTCCCCCATTAAAAAGCAGTACTGTAGGACAGAAGATATAGTTCACTTGGTAGAGTGCTTGCCTAGCATGCACAGAACCCTAGGTTTGGTTCCCAGCACCACATATCCAGGCATGACAGGGCATGATGGCACATGCCTGTAATCCCAGCCCTCTAGATAAAGGCAAGGATCAGAAGTTGAAAATCATCCTTGTCTACATAGTGAGCTTGAGAACAATCTGGAATACAAATTCCCGTCTCAAAGAAAAAAAGAATTGTTGTATGTCACATTATACTATCAGAAAACACTTATATTTCTCTATATAAAAATAGTTATTTATTTTTATTTTATGTGTATGTATGAGTGCTTGCATATATGTATATGTACTACATGAGTGCCTGTGGGGTTGTGACCTGCCCTTTGTGGGTGCTGGGACCCACACCCAGGTCTTCTGCAAGTGTAGCAAGTGCTCTTAACCCCTGAGCTGTCTGTCCATTCCCAAACTCCTATCTTGCCTTTATTGCAGACTGTTGACAGCATTAAGAAGCAGGGTGTTGGAGGGGAGGGAACTTTGTAGAAGAAGATGAATAAGAACAAAGTAAAAGTATATGTGTGCAAATGTCATAGTGACACCCATTGCTTTGTAGGCAACTTAAATTTTTATTTATTTTTTATTACATTTGTGTATGTGGGTGGAGGGGAATGGTACTCCCGCCAGGGTCAGACGTCAGATCCTGTGCGTGGAGGTCAATCCTCTGTTTCCACTGTGTAGACCCAGGAATCAAATTCAGGTCATCAGGCTTACTGGCAAGTGTCCTTACCCACTGAGCCACCTCTCCAAACCAAAATTAATTTTGAAAGGGGGCTTGAGAGAGAGCTCAGTTAAAGTGCTTGCCACAAAAACAGAAGGATCTGAAGTTAATCTCTAGAACATAAAAAACTGGCTTAGTGAACGTTAGGGGAAGTAAAGACAGGCAGATCACTAAGGCTTGATGGCCAGTTAACTTTCCTACCCTACTTATTTAGTTCCAGGACAGTGAGAGACCCAGTTTCAAAAAACAAGGTGGACACCTCCAGAGGAACAATATCTGAGGTTGACATCTGTCCTCCACATGCGCGCGCGCACACACACACACACACTCATTCACTCTCTTTCAAAAGGCCAGATTGAGGTGCTGGAGAGATGGCTCAGTAGTTAAAAGCACTGGCTGCTCTTGCAGAGGACCCAGGTTCAGTTCCCAGCATCACACAGCAGATCACAACTGTCTATACCTCTAGTTCCAGAGGATCTGACACCCTTTTCTGGCCTCCTTAGAGACTTCATGCACATAGTACACTTTTTTATATGCAAGTGAAACACTTATAAACATAAAATAAAAATAAATCTTTTTTTAAAGGCCAGGTTGGGCTAAAGAGTTTAATTTTTAAGAGTTTTAAAGGACCCAGGTTCAGTTCCCAGCACCTGAACATCAGCTCACAGTCATCTGTAACTCAGTCCCAGGAGAACCACCACCCTCTTCTGACCTCTGCAGGCACCGGACATTCATGTGGTACACTTACCCACATACTGACAAAACATTTATATGCATAAAATAATAAGATAAGAAATTTTAAAGTACATAAAATTATAAAGGCCAGGTTGTATTTGACAGTCTCATACAGGTTTATGTAAGGACACTATCATGTTTATGAAACAGAGAAATTGCCTGTCAGTGATCTCTCAGAATGTATCCTCCAACATTAATTGACATGACTGTATTTTAATTTCAAAATAAATTGTCACACGTGAGTGATGCTGTTATATTAGATAGTAGTTTAGAGAATTATGTCTCCTATACTGGAAAGTTGAGGGATTCTTTTTTGGGCTGGCAAGATGGCACAGCAGGTAAAAGCACATGCCATGACACCTGAAACACTGAGTTTGACACCCTGGGATCCACTATGTGCAAGTTGTCCTCAGACCTCTGAATGGGCACTGTGCCAGGTGTGCATCCCACCACCAACACACACACACACACACACACACACACACACACACACACACACACATATTAAGTAAATAAATATAATTGATAAATTTTTTCCTGAGACTAGCCTCCCAGGCTGGTCTCAAATTTACTATGCAGCCAAAGATGACCTTGAATTTCTTACCCTCCTGCCTCTACCTTCCCTATGATGAGATTATAAATGTGCACCATCATGCCCAACTTATCTTGTACCTAGGAGTGAACTCAGGGCTTCATGCATTCTAGGCCAATACTCTACAACTTAGCTATAACACCAGCTAACAGTGATAAGTAGAAAAGGTTAAAAAGAATTATTTTAAATACAATAATTTCTTTTTTTAATGAAACCCATTACTTTTTAATTACACTTATTTATATATGCATGGGTGTATGTACATACATGCATGGCATATGGTACACATATGGAGACCAAAGGATCACGTGCAGGAATTGCTTCTCTCCTACTCTGTGGGTCTCAGAGATAGAACATTAAACTCACTGTCATGCACCTTTACTCACTGAGCCATCTGGACAGCACTGTAATTGCTTTTTTTTTTAATTTTTAAAAATTTCACAAATGTGTACTATATTTACATCATTTCCCCCTTCCCTCCAACTCCTCATGTGTCCCTTCCACTACCTCTCAAATTCATGGGTTTTTTTTCTCTTTGTTACATAAATTATACAACCTGCTGAGTCCATTTATTGTTGCTTGTGTGTATGTTTTCAGGGCTGACTACTTGGTATTAGATAACCAGTTAGGGCCTTTGTCCTTGGGGAAGACTGATTCTTCATCCCTCAACAGTCGTTGCCTGTAGCTCTTCATTTGGGGATGGGACCTTCCGACATTTCCTCCCGTCAACCTTGGCATGTCAACTGATGTAATTATTCAGGTCTTTATTTAGGAGCCATATATTTGAGATTTCATGGGTGCATCTTCCCTCTCATATCTAGAAGGCACAAATTCACCAAAGATGCCCTGGTCCTCTGGCTCTTACAATCTTTCCACCTCATCTTTGGTGATGTTCCCCTAGCCTAAGATGTAGGGCTTGTCTTATAGATATATCAATTGGAGCTGGACATTCCAGTCAGTTTGTTCTCTGAATTTCAACCAGGTATGCTTTTCTGTAATTATCTGTCTGCTACAAAACAAAGAATAATTTCTTAAACTCTTGTTCTTATCTGAAGTCATGAGATTTTTTTTTATGAGTTTGTGAGTGTTTATCCTGCATGTGTATATGTACACCTCATGTTCTGGAACTGGAGTTACAAACTGTTAATAGCCACCATGTGGGTACTGGGAACTGAACCCCAGTCCTTTGCAAGAGCAAATAGTACTCTTAACCACTGAACCATCTCTCCAATCCCTTAATAACAACCTTAAAAACTGACACAAATCTTAAAAATAATAATAAGTCTGTTCTAAAAATAAAGGCTGGGCATAATAGTGCATGTCTGTAACCTTTGCACTCTGGAGGTTGAGGTAAGATGATCAGGAGTTCAANGTTGTTGTAAGCTCCATGTGGAGTTTGAGGCTAGCCAAAGCCACATGAGGCTCTAGAAAAAATAATAATAATCATAATAGGTGTAGCAGAAAGATGATTGAGATAATGCTAAGCCTTGGTCAAATAGCTAACCTTAGGACTATATGTTAGTCTAGTTTTGTATTATAATGTACATGTATTATAATGTATTTGGGTTCCATTTTCCATACTCATTCACTCATTCACCCATATAAGTAGGTTTTCCTTTACCTCTGCACCTTCATGTAAGAAGGAAACAGGCTCCCATTTCTCTTTCTGTGTGTTCATTTGTTTACTTGTTTTGAAACAGAGTCTGTATATCCCAGGCTGGCCTCAAGCTTTGAATCCTCCCATCTCCACCTCCCAAGTGCTGGCATTCCAATTGTGTGCCACCATGTCCAGCCCTCCATTTCTTAGTCTAGATCACCTTAAAATATAAAAGTCTGGTTTTAATCAGTTACAGATGACTTTCTAGCTATTACCTGAACTGATTGTAAGAAATATTTTTTCTTTATCAAGCAAATTGAACAAATCCACTAATCCTTGTATTTTCTATAAAGGAAAGAAAATTTTAATATAACATGTGATGACTTGAAAGATGGTGAGAAACGTCCTATCCCCAACCCTATATGTAAATTTGAAGATGCCTTTCAAAGTTACCCAGAAGTTATGGAAAACATAAAAAGAGCAGGCTTTAAAAAACCTACACCAATTCAGGTATGCTTTTGTTAACGCCAATATTTCATTGAACATTTTCCCCTAGATAATGTCTGTTAGATGTTAAATCACCAGGGAATAGCTGTGTCTTAAAAGCATGTGCTCAGTACCTCCTGCCAGCACTGCCAATAACTAACAGAAGATGTGTTTAAAAACATAGAGCTAAAGGGCAAGAACAGATGGCAAGAGGAGGTGTGATTCTTGTCTCAGTATTTATCGTTCCTTTCCAGTCACAGGCGTGGCCAATAGTTCTGCAAGGAATAGATCTTATTGGAGTAGCACAAACTGGAACAGGGAAGACACTGTCCTATTTAATGCCTGGATTTATCCATCTAGACTCTCAACCACTGTAAGAATTCCTTTGGCTCTATTCTCTTATTAGGGATTTAATAGGTATATAACCAAAACTATAATTAAGTTCCAGTCATTTCTTGCATTGGTTCAAATGATGCCTCTTCTTGGCCAGGCTGCACATGGCTATGCTGATGAAGTATACGTTCATAAAACCATTTTAGGAAGCAATAGGCAATATCTACCAAAAGTCATAATAAAAGAACAATGGAATCAAATTGCTTAAATTGTCCTAAATCATGTTATTTAATTAAAACTATATGAATATATTATCCAGTATAGTTCTATTCAATGAGAAAATGTTTAGTATTTCATTTGAAATGCTAAAAAAAAGTCATGTTAAATGAACAAGTATTTGGGACAGTGTATTTATAGTGTAAGTGGCTTATTTTCTGACTTTAGTCATTTTATGGTAACTCTGCCTTTGTAATAAAAAATTATAGAAACTTATACCAGCAGCTTATTTTTTTAGGAATGTTAGTTGTGATTAATAAGCCAAAGTCTACAGGAGAAACTTTTTTTTTTTGGATTTTTGAGACAGGGTTTCTCTGTGTAACAGTCCTGGCTATCCTGGCATCTGCTTTGTAGACCAGGCTGGCCTCGAACTCACAGAAATCCACCTGCCTCTATCTCCCAACTGCTGGGATTAAAGGCATACGCCACCACTGCCTGGCCTACAGGAGGAACTTTTAATCACACACTTCATCAAAAAGTACAAATATGTCTTTTCTGCATCTTTGACACTCATCATGACAAGTCTTGAACTTAATGAACTTGCCATACATCTAAGACAAATAACTTAATATTATTGTTTTCCTTTTAAAGAGCTAGAGAACAAAGAAATGGACCGGGCATGTTAGTCCTTACACCCACCCGGGAATTAGCCCTTCAAGTAGAAGCTGAATGTTCTAAATATTCATATAGTGATCTTAAAAGGTAAGTCATTTCTACATATTCACCTACACATTTGTGGTAACTTTATTTAAATTGTGTGTGTGTGTTTCTTGGGTTCTAATTCACAACCTGTGCATATTGGCCAAGTATTCAACCACTGAGCTATCGCCACAGCTCTTCAAATTCATTTTCAATTGGTATGCAACAACAAAATCATGCATATTAATGAGGTACCATGTCATGCTTCAGTATGTGTTTG
>LZPO01117086.1:214091-225843 GCA_001675575.1 Neotoma lepida
GAACTCACAGAGATCCTCCTGCCTCTGCCTCCCAAGTGCTGGGATTAAAGGCATGCGCCACCACCGCCCGGCATTTATTTACTTTTAAAGACAGGGTTTCAGGTAGCCTAGGGTAGCCCTGATCTCCAGATGTAGCTAAGGATGCCCTTGAACTCCTAATCTTCCTGCTTCCAATTCTGAAGTACGGGAATTACAAATACATGTTACCATAATCTTGCTTAGACATTATTTCTGATCCCATATTTTAGTCATAGGTAGGAGACAGATANAAACCAAAGACTACTTCATATTAGAGGAAGTATAAGAGCCACAGAGCAATGCAGAGTTCAAATATGACAGTTATTTCTGACCTCCCAAAGCGAAGGAAGATGTACAGAGCAGCAACCAGACTGCTAAACATGGCTAAGATTCAGTCCCAGAGCAACTAAGAAAGACAGTAAGAAAGTAGTGATAGCTGGGTACAGTGGTGCATGCCTTTAATNCCAGCACTTGGGAGGCAGAGGGAGGNGGATCTCTGTGAGTTTGAGGCTAGCCTGGTCTGCAGAGTGAGTTCCAGGACAGCCAGGGCTACACAAAGAAACCCTGTCTCAAAAAACGAAAGCCAAGAACAAACAAGAAGAGGAAGCAGTAGTAGGATGAACAGGAAAGCAGACAATGGGTCTGGGAGCTTCACTTGGGTAAAGGAAAGGAGCAGAGATAAAGCCTGAAAAATTGCACAGTCACTGAGTAACTAGTCTGCACTCTCCAGGTCTCCTTTAACGTTCTTCTTCCACAAAGAGACCCTGGTGGCATGAGCGCTCACTATCCAATCCGAGGTAACGTGCTAACCAGTCATAGTCAATAGGTTGTTGACTATGTCAACTATGGTTGTTCATGTGCAATAAAGTAGATGCTGTTCCCCGAAATTAGCTCTGGAGTGGTTTATCTCCTCACCTTTTACCNACCCACAGGCATTGCTGTCTTGTCAGGGGACGCCCCGGTAATGATGGCACACACACTCATATACAACACACACATAAAAACAAGAGCACATACTGTTTCATCTACAGGACCTGGATTCAACTCCTAGTGACCACACCAGGCAGCTCACAACTGCCTGTAACTTCTGCTCCAGGGGAGCTGATGCCTTTGTGGACATCCGTACTCATGTGCACATGCACACAGAAACACATACACATATACCCAAAATTAAAAATAAATAAATTTGGCTGGGTGTGGTGGCACACGCCTTTAGTCTCAGGACTTGGGAAGCAGAGGCAGGCAGATCTCTATGAGATCAAGAGTAGCTTGGTCTACATAGCAAATTCCAGGCCAGCTAAGGATATATAGTGAAACCCTCTCTCCAAACAAACAAAACAAAACAAAACAACCCCAAACCAACCAACCAAACAACAACAAAATCACAATTAAAGAACAAAACCAATCATTTTTCCATCTACTGAACTATTTTATAAACTCCAACATTTGAAGAGACAACATATTTTGAGATAAATGATAGCAGGTAGAGGAAATGGTATTAATCGATCACGGCCAGTTATTCTCTTCCTGAGCCAAAGAGAAAAACTGATAGTCAAGGTGTACCNTTAGAGGGTTATTTCCCCCAGGAAGAGGCATCTACACTGAGTGATTCTGGCATGCATGTATGTTTCTCAAGGCTGGTACGCATGTACCAAATTACGGCAAAAGCTTTGTAAGGATAGTTATCTTACCTGCATAGGAAATGGTAAGCAGCTTGCTCCTTTCAAGAGGGGGAGCCCAGGAGGACCACATGGCATGCATAGCTGGAAACGTAACACCCTGGGGGTGGATAGTTCTGATGAAATACAAGGCAGCTTCAAAATCAGACAGAAAAGATAAAAGTTGCTGACCTAGCTTTATGGATGAGGCATGTGGTATGTACAGAAAGAATGGTGAAAGATGAGNGAATCTAAGAACAAACACAATTTAAATTCTATTAAAAGCTACAGGGGCCATCTGTGACAGCAGCAGAAACAACAGACTACAATGTTAAANATCCACAGACAAGAAACTACAGTAGACTAGTTCAGCAAAGAGATACAGTAACTGGATCAGAAGCAAGAGACGACAAATAAATATATTTTACTTAGGTAAGAAGAAAAAAACAAACAAACAAACCTGGGAACTGATAGAGACTAATAGTATTTATTTTGTACCCAGGAAGGAATTATTTAATAGATGTCTGTGAGGACTGCTATTTGGATATGGATGATAAGAACATGCAAACTACCAACAAAACTTTAAGCCGGTGGTGGTGGTGCATGCCTTTAATCCCAGCACTCAGGAGGCAGAGGCAGGAGGATCTCTGCGAGTTCCAGGACAGCCAGTGTTACACAGAGAAAACCTGTCTAGGGAAAAAAACAAAACAAACAAAAACACCTTTAAAATTAGACCCCGGGGCCAGGTGTGGTGGTGTATGCCTTTAATCCCAGCTCAGAAGGCAGAGGCAGGTGGATCTCTGAGTTTGAGGCCAGCCTGGTCTACACAGTGNGTTCCAGACACAAGAGCTACATAGGGAGATGCTGTCTCAAAAACTCAAAAATAAAGTAAAATTAGAGCCCAGAAATCTCCAAAGCCTTCCAAAAATTTCACCACATATAAGCTGTGTATGAGTCCTGTGATTGAGGATCTTAAGTCTCAACTATTAAAGTAGGTACTTTAAGTCTCAACTATTAAAGGTACTTAAGTCTCAACTATTAAAATGATGAAACTGAGAACTAGGGAGTAGGATTTACCGAATGCCTTACTGTGACCGTGGAACCGCTGTTCCAAGGCTAACATTCTCACTCCAATGCTCTCTCCAGTGCACTACTGTACGATGCTACCTCCCAGCCTCTATGACCTCTGCAGACTTAGAGGCTACCTTGTACCTGAGTTAAGGCTCTTAATCACTGAGCAGCTCTCCAGCTTGGAGATCATTCATTACTCAAGATGGAGAGGAAAAGAAAGATAGAAATTAACAGATTTCTGAGTGGGGCTGTGGGGTCAGCTGTGAGGTAGAGAACATTTGCAGCACGTGCAAGGCCCTGGGTTTGATTCCTCAGTACTGAAACAAAATCAAGTAAGAAAAAAACTAAAAATGGTCAAGGGCATAAAACAAATAGTAATGTTTTTCACAGCATAAAAGTTTAGAAGAATCCTTGAAGTAAATTTGTATAGTTAGATAAAATGATAAATTATTTGTCTCTAAGTTAGAAGACCAGAAAAAAATGAACTAATNGTAAAGGGGAATTTCCATAAATAACAAATTTAGTAAAATAAGGCAATTTAGCAACATGTTTTATAAAATGTGCCAAAACAGGGGCTGGAGAGATGACTCAGGAGTTAAGAGCACTGGCTGTCCTTCCAGAGGGCCTGGATTCAGTTCCAGCATCCATAAGGTGGCTCATAACTGCTTGTAACTCCAGTTCCAGGAATTCAATACCTTCTTCTGGTCTCCAAAGGCACTGCACTCATGTGCACANAGACACACAGAGACATCCACATAATCAAAAATAGTGAGTCTTTTTAAAAAGTGCCAAAATGTATGTGTGTATGCTAAGTGTGGGTCATCTTAGCCACTGTGACAATAAACCCATTTCCCTATCTTCTGAAGCTACTGTCTCCCTTAGAAAAATGTTCTCTCAGCTGGAGATGGCTCAGTTGTTAGGGGCAGTGGCAACACCTACTCGGTGGCTAGCAGCCACTCTAATCCAGTTCCAGGAGATCTGACGCCCTCTTCTGGCTTCTGCAGGTACCTGCACTCACATCATGTACACATGCACATGCAGACAAAACACTCATACATATAAAATAAAAATAAACAAATCTTTAAAAGGACGCTTGGACCAGGAGAGAGGAGGAGACGAAGAATAAGAAGTAAAACAAGAACCCCAAATTTTTACCTCTCCCAATCCTTCCAGTGCTCTCAGCACGATGAGGGCCACCACTCCCAAGTCTGCAGCCATGGGTGTGAACAGGGTGAAGACAGCAGTGCCCAGGATGCCAAATCCCAGCAGCAGCTTGCCTCCAATTCTGCTGGCAATGTACCCCCCAGGAATCTGTGTGATGATGTAGCCGTAAAAAAAAGAGCCAAGAATCCAACCTTGAGTTTCTGCATCCCACTGGTACTTTTTACCCTGTTAAAAAGGTAGAAAAACAATCCTTTCAACTTTGAAATTTTGAACGATTATTTTGGACTGCAGAACATGCAAGCTGTGCTTTTGTTTTTTTTTTGGTCAACTTGACACAAACTGGGTCATCTGGGAAGAAGGAACCTCAAGGAAGAAAATGCTGCCATCAGACTGGCCTGTAGGAAAGTCTGTGGCATGTTAATGATTGATGTGGGAGGGCCTAGGCTACTGTGGACAGGTGGTCCTGGGCTATAAAAAGCAAGCTGAACAGGTTGTGGGGGGAATTCCTCTATGGTCCCTGCTTTGGTTACTGCCTCCAGCTTCCTACCTTGAGTTCCTGCACTGACTTCCCTTCATGACTGACTGTTTAAGCTGTAAGATGAAATAAATGCTTCCCTCCCCAAGCTGCTTTCTGTCGTGGTGTTCATCACAACAACAGAAACCTAACTAAGACAAGCTTTCTAAGGCAGGTGAGCCATTACAACATGCAGTTTCCAGAAGCAAGTGGGCAAGAACTAAAAGTCATGAACTTCCAGAAGCTTGCCGTTCTGTGACACTAGGCTAGAAGAGGAGGCTGGTGAGGCTCTGTAACAACCCTGACTGAGAAGGTTCAGAAAAGAGTCACAGGCTTGGGCTGGGCTGTGGTGATACATGCCTTTAATGTCAGCACTCAGGAGACACAGGCAAATGTATCTCTGTATTATGTCTGGTCTACATAGTGCTACACAATGAGTTCCAGGACAGCCAAGGCTATGTAGAGAGACCCTGTCTTAAAAAAAAAAATGTCCTGGAGAAACTACTTATTAAGCTGTAAAACAATCCAACTTTCTGATGTACCAACAAAATTTCTTCAAATTCTCCTCAGGAAACTGAAAAATGAGTTTCCAAACAGATCAATGTATGTCCTATAACTGTAAATTAACTAACTGTTCAACTAACTCCCAAGAAAACAGAAAGAGATNTTAACCTGGGGAGAATACACACAAATTTTTTGGTTTCTTTCTGATAAAGGCATATTTTTTAAATTTTTTTACTTGTAAGTATTTCAGTGTTAATCAAATTTTTTGTTTAAAAATAGCACTTACCGTGTGATTGTGGTGAATTTTTATGGGGGCAGAATGTTCTGGACACTCCTTGGAAGTTCTATTATCGGTCAGAGTTGTATTTGAATCTACCATGTCCACNAANGCAACACTCAGGTTCACACGTAATGAATAAAGGACAAAAAAACCAAAGAAAGCCAAAATGGCTAAGTTGTAACGAGCAGAGCAGCATACTGGAGCTGAAATCAAGATTGGGAGAAAACTTTAAATTATATTATCTCTAAATAATGAAAGGAAAAAAATTTAAATATTTACTTATTTGGTTTTTCAAGACAGGGTTTCTCTGTGTAGTTCTGGCTGTCCTGGGCCTCTCTCTATAGACCAGGCTGGCCTCAAACTCAGAGATGTGCCTGCCTCTGCCTCCTNAGTGCTGGGATTAATAGATGTGNGCTACCACATCCTGAAGATTTATTTATTTTTATATCTTATGTATGAGTATTTTGCCTGTATATGTTGGTGTACTTATGTGTGCCCAGTGCCTACAGAGGCCAGATGAGGGTATCAGATCCCCTGGAAGTGGAGTTATGAAGCAGATGTTAGCAGCCATGTGGAGGATGGGAACAGAACCCAGGTCCTCTNCAAGAGCAGTAAGTGTTTTTAAACTACTGAGCCAGTGCTCCAGCCCCTCTGAGAGGCAATGCATAAAGAAATATCCAAACTACTAGTCAGTACTTTTTTGAAAGTCTCAGATTAAGCATGTCTACACAGATTTGTCCAAAGATAATTTATTCCCTCTTACCCANAGTTTTAGTAAAAATTCAGCTGATGAAGATGTGGCATGAGAAAAGTAGGTAAGGGTTTGAAAGCATCACTGCACCTTTCCCTCTATAACTATAAGCAAGCCCTCAATTGAATGCCCTCTTTTCTCTTCACAGCAATAGAAGAGTGACTTAAGTCATGCTCTCAACTGTTGAGTTATCTCTCCAGCCACCAGAAAACCATTCATTTGGTATTCTTGAATCCTTTTTCAGGGCTACAGCTATTGTCTTATGGTGCTACTAGAACAGTAGATACAAACCTATGAGAATTGTATTTCTAAGACTCTAGTCATGCTGTCTATCACTTAAATTTGTACAGTTTGCTGTTTGCTCCAATCAAATGGATACCTCAAGGTGTGCCCTAGAGAAGAACACATTCCATCATCACTTTATTTTTTTTTTAAGATTTATTTATTTATTACGTATACAGTGTTCTGCCTGCAGGCCAGAAGAGGGCACCGGATTTCACTATAGATGGTTGTGAGCCACCATATGGTTGCTGGGAATTGAACTCAGGACCTCTGGAAGAACAGCCAGTGCTCTTAACCTCTGAACCATCTCTCCAGCCCCCATCATCACTTTATCAGGCTACATTACATGGGGGTTTGGAAGCAGAAGTCTAATCACAAATTTGGGCAATTAAAATGTGTTACTTTAGCCTGGGTGGGGTGTGGGTAGGTGGGGTGTGGGGGTAGGGGGATGGTGGTGGCAGCAGCGCACACCTTTGATCCCCAGCACTCAGGGAGGCAGAGGCAAGTGGATCTCTGTGAGTTCAAGGCCAGCCTGTTTTATAGCATGAGTTNCTGGATAGCCAGAGCTACACAGANAAACCCTGTCTCAAAAATNCCNNAAAAANCAAAACCAAAACAAAAGTGTTACTTTAAATAATTGGGGAAATGGGCAGGTTTGAGTAAATTTAAAGGGGAAATTAACAGTCCTTAACTAAATGCTAGATGTGGGAGTAAAAGGGAGGGATGAGTGATTAGCAATCCTCTTGCTCTAAACTCTTTTATGTTACCCTTGCTTGTAATACCATTATTCCATCCCATTTTTATATATCTATCTTTTTTATTGTATGCTATTAGTTTTTCCTTAGGTAATGCTTGATTTGGACTATAATAAACTTTATTACTTGTAGCACACTTTCTTGGACCAAATCATGACACAGAGACTTATTATTAATTATGAATGCTTGGCCTTAGCTTAGGCTTGTTTCTAGCTAGTTTTTTTTTTAACTTACATTAACCGATTTCTATTAATCTATGTGCTGCTCCAAGGCTCATTTACCTCATTTACATACTGTCCATCCTGCTTTCTTGTTTCCTCTGTGTCTGTCTGTCTGCAGGCTGGCCCCCTTTTCTCTCTGCCCACCAGCCCCACTTATCCCTCTACTGCCTAGCTATTGGCCCTTCAGCTTTTTATTAGAGCAATCAGGTGCCTTAGGCAGGCAATGTAAAAAGCAACACATCTTTACATAGTTAAACAAACGCAGCATAAACAAATGCAACACATCTTTACGTATTTAAACAAATATTCTATTGCACAACAATCACTCTTTNCCATCTTAATTTTTTTTATAGTTCCCTTTCTTTATTGTACATTGTTTGTCTCTCCTCAGGTCATGATTGACGTGGCTTATAAGCCATTTTATCACATGAGTAAGATGTTGGTCTAGAGGTTGAGAAATAAAAGAGAAATGGAGAAAGCTGGCAAGATGGCTCAGTGGGTAAGGCACTTGCTTGTTTGGTCACTGAAACATGAGGAGAAAGACTTACAAGTTGTCCTCTGATTTCTTATCCCCAACAGCAACAAAATAAATGTTTTTAAAAGGTGAGCAAGGAGCTGGAGAGATGGCTCAGTGATTAAGAGAACTGACTGCTCTTCTAGGAGGATTGGGTTTGATTTGAATTTGCAGCACCCACACAGTGGCTCATTAGGGTCTGAAGCTCCAGTTCTGGAGAATCCAAAGCTCTCTTCTGCCCTTCATGGTCACTGTATGCATATAGTGAACAGACATACATGCAGGCAAAACACTCATACACATAAATATAAATAAAAAAATTTAAAAGGTGAGCAAGATATTCCAAATTATTAGTGACGATGCTTAAAAAGTTATAGATCAGGCAACTTACACTTCTAAGGTACTGTCAATAATCAGGAAATAAAATACATAACTATGAAGTTTTAAAAGTTATGCTAAGCTGGACAGTGATAGTGCATGCCTTTAATTCCAACACTCAGAAGGCAGAGACAGGTGAGTTCGAGTTTGAGGTCAGCCTGGTCTACAGAGTGAGTTCCAGGACAGCCAGTGCAGTTACACAGAGAAACCCTGTCTCAAAACACCAAAACAAAACAAACAAATAAAAAAGTTATACTAAAAATAAATAGATGCCAGGTTTATGAAAATGGCTGTGACTGTAAATCTATTTAGTCAGAAATATTTTTAGAAAGTAAACCGTGCCTAGGAATTTGGATACTCTTTGAAATTGATTCAAAGTAAAACAAGATTGCATGGCAGAAAGAGCCGGTCCACTGGATACCCATCATATTGAGTTCAAAGCAAGATTATGCTTGCATAACGAACAAAGCACTCATCAAAACAAACACCAACCTCTACACCACGCTTTATAAACACAGGAATGTGGAGTGAGCGTGACAGAGAACAAAGGCAAAAGTGAAAGACCCAGGGTTGACTCTCAGCTCCACCCATGTGTGTTTACAGAGTTACTTAGATGAAATGAATGAAGTAACAACCTGTTCATTCTCAAGGTTTTCAGTTCTATCTGGTGTGTGTGTGTGTGTGTGTGTGTGTGTGTGTGTGTGCGCCCGCGCGCATCCATGTGTGTCTCTGCCTCGCATTTGTAAAGTGCATCTCCCATAAGCATGGGTCCTATTGGCTGAGAAACAAAGCTCAAGATAAAGGTGGAGGGAGAGAGAGTTTTGGATAAACAAAAGCCTGGGGGAGTCAGCTGTGGCCTGGCCCTACAGACAGCACAGGTCACCAGGCTAGTAACTACATCCCAGCCCAGCCTTCTGGGCAGAAAAAAGGTTATACACCTCTCCCACTGAAGAGACAACTCTGCATGCTTAATAATCCTGGTTTCCCTAGTGCTTATCTATGAGCCCAAAGACCTCACGCCCTCTACATCACCCTACTTCTAAGTTTTTAAAGAAGAAAAAAAAACAGTGGCTGTAATAGCGGTCATGGCTAAATGCATTGCCTCTATAGCTAGTTTAATNAATAAGGGCAAGCACAAGAGAATTTTAAGAATAGCTAACAAAGGACCAAGGAAAGGGGAAAGCTACCTTAACCATGATATCCAAAGGTCACTTGAGAGATTTTTTTGCCTATCTCTTTATGNAAATCATTGCTTTGACCCTCCATAGTATGAGAAAAAGCTGACATATTAAAGCAACACATACTAGGAAATTGTTGATAACCAAGATTGTGTTTGAGCAACAAATAATTTATAGTAGTTCTGTTTTGTAAAATTGTGGTTCTCAAATCACCCATCTCTTGATTAATTTCTATTAATATTTTGCTGTAATATTAGTAGCTTTACTAATCATACAGGCCATCTTGGAGACCTCTCTTTTGTATATCAGTAACCATTCCTGGGATTGGCAATAAAAGAGCCTAAAAACAATCCTTAGCATGACCAAACAATATCATACTGTCTCCTAATACAGGTGTCTTTTTTATCCCCCGAAAAAAAGGCATTTGGATTCTGCATTAACAAGCGGAGAATTAGCATGGAATTCAGTCGGTAACATAACAGCATCATTTTTGGGTCTATAGTATTATAAACTTGTTGTTTCCCCAAAGTCTGGGCCTGATGAGTTAAAGTCTTCATGTCTCCCCAAGTGATTGGCTGGCTTACTCTTCCTCTTGATGGGTCTGTCACCTATCTTTAGATGATGCATTTGTCTGGTGGTCTCCGGGATGCTGTCCTGTTTGGATGCATCAGAGTGGGAGCCATCNTGGACTTCGNTGATTTTCTGGGAAGANATAAGCATAACCTAGACCTGATGCTAGAAGAACATTGGACCCTTACCATTGATTTGTTTCTAGACCTTTTCTTTTAACATATACTTTAGGCTGTGTCCCCTTTAAGACAAAATGCTTTTGGGCAGCAGAAAAAGCATTATCCTTTAAAGTAAAGAAATTCAAAGTTAGCACAGCTAAATGTAGCATAGTATGTTGGGGTTTGGGTGGGTATACCCCCTTTTATTTTAAAATTTGCCAACTAAGTATCTGATGGTGCCATTCCACAATAGCTTAACCCTGTGGTAAGGGCTTTTAGTAATATGATTAATATTCCATAAATTGCAANAATCTTTAAGGTGTTTGTTAGTACAAGCAGGACCATTATCATTTTTTAGTTGCAATGGCTCCCAGAAAGAAAATATATAGAATTACTTGACAAAGGCAAGCCCCACATGTGGCCTAATGGCATTTCCCTGGAGCTCCCAGGGCCTCAGGCTTCATCTGNGGCTGTGTTCTGTGGCTTCCTATTTGGGGAGAAGCACTATGCATGCCTGTAGCATACTGTGCATGCTTGTAGTGCATTCCAGCACAGATCTCTAGACCTGACAGCAGAGAAGGGCCCAGACACAGACAGCTGGAGTTTCAGACGTCAAGCTGACATAAACTCACTACTAATTATGCACCAGAAACTTGGAAATCCGAGTAAAATAATGCCTTCTGTAGATAGGCTTTCATGAGCTTCCTCTAACTTCCTCCCTTAACTCCAAGAGTCTGACCATTTATCAGACCAAGAGCAAGCACAAAACTTTTAGTTAAACAAAGGTCTTTAACTTTATAAGATTTAAACCAGAATTTAAGATTTAGAATTTTTTTTAGTCCCCCTTGCCAGCCCCTGAGAATTAAGTTTTGCTCCCTCAGAAAACTCAAGTTGAGTGATAGTCTGCTGCCTCTGTAGACTTCCCCTCACACTCTGAGCCGCTGGAGGCTGGTTTACTATTACTATTACAATTTACTATCCTTCTTAAATCAACTCCAAGCCTGTCAACATTGTTATCTTTAATTTTTTTTGTAATGTTGTACAAAAATACAAATAAAAAACATATGAAATTTTAGTAATCATAAATAAATACAAAGGAGTCTGGATGGTCTGGGTTTTCAGTGACTTAAAGAGAAAGACTCTAGCCAGATGTGGTGGTACATGTCTTTAGTCCCAGCACCTGTGAGGGAGGGACAGGTGAATCTCTGTGACTTCTGGGACAGTTATGGCTATGTAGAGACCCCATCTTAAAAAAAACCAATCAACAAACCAACACTCAACAAAAACCATGCCACAATGTGTCAAACATTTTGAGTGAGGTGTGGTGGTGCAGGCTTTTTACTCTCCGCACTGGGAAGCAGAGGATGGGGAACCTCTGGGTTGAAGGCCAGCCTGGTCTACGAGAGTTCTAGGACAGCCGGGGCTACGTGGGTCTCCACTTTTGATGTAAAGGATGAGATAAAATTCCTTATTTTGCTAAGGCTGTGAGTGCACCATGGATGGATTTGCAATTTGNCCAGGAATCAGCAAGGAAAGCACCTGTAGTCTCAGTAACAGACACTGCACCAACCCTTCTACTAGAGACAGCCATAGCTGCTCCTGGCTTTTCTCAGAGGCAGGCGTTCCTGCTAGTGTTCTCAGGAGACAGAGGTGCCAGCAGTGCAGTGTGACTGTCATGTTTCAATAGGATTGGACTTTATTTATTTTACTTTCAAAGCAAGGAAACTCAGCTGAAG
>LZPO01117087.1:11117-22679 GCA_001675575.1 Neotoma lepida
CCCCACTTGCATTCATGTCCCATATATTCTTTTTTCTTTTTCATTTTGGGTTTTTAAGACAGGGTTTTTCTGTGTAGCTCTGGTTGTCCTGGAACTTGATCTGTAGAACACGCTGGCTTCGAATTCACAAAGATCCAACTGCCTCTGCCTCCTGAGTGCTGGGATTAAAGGTGTGCATCACCACCATCCAGCCCTTCTTTTTTTAAAATATTTTTCCCATATATTCTTTTGCCTTCCTTTTGAAAAAAGATTTCTTTTTATTTATGTGTCTGTGTCTGTGTATATGTCACATACATGTGTGTACCTGAAGGTACCAGAAGACGGGGTTATATCCCAAGTTGCTGGAGTTACAGATGGTTGTGAGCCTCCTGTAGTGAGTGGGTGCTGGGGTCCAAACTCTGGTCTTCTGGATGAGCAGCAATTGCTCTTAACTGCTGAGTCATTTCTCCAACCCTGCCCTGTCTTTTCTTACCCTCTCATGGTTCTTTATACAGTTTCATGATCAAGATACATATAGAAGCCGGGAGGTGGTGGTCCACACCTTTAATGCCAGCACTGAGGAGGCAGAGGCAGGCAGATCTCTGAGTTTGAGGTCATCCTGGTCTACAGAGGGAGTTTCAGGGTGGCCAGGCTACACAGAGAAACCCTGTCTTGAAAATCAAAACCAAACCAAACCAAACCCCCACATACACACATACACTCATATATACACATATACAATGCATGCACATAAACATGGAGGGAGAGGAGAGGAGAAGAGAAAGGAGACAGAGAGAGAGAGAGAGAGAGAGAGAGATTTTAATTATTTAGGTTAGTATGCAAAGTAATAGGATTCTTTATGTCAACTTCATACCTGTGGATCATATTTTGTTCTCATTCCTTCTTCCTTTCTCATGGTTTCCTTTCTAGTGTTGTGATGTACAAACACAGATATATAAGCACATACAAGTAGATGCACACATGTAACTTTAAATCTAGATTATACACATGAGAGCAAACATGGAATATTTGTGTTGAGTCTGGCTTATTTTGCTTAGCATAATGATTATCAGTTGAACGCAGTTCCTGCATATGAATGTCATGATTCATTTTTCTTTTCTTTTTATTCTATTTATCTTGTTTTTACATCCCAACCAAAGTTTCCCCTGTCTCCTCTCCTCACATTTCCCCCACTCCTCTTCCTCTGTTTCTCTTTAGATATGGGTGGACCTCCCATGGATATAAGCCAACCATTGTATATCAAGTTACAGTGAGGCTAGGCACCTCTTCTATTAAGGCTGGAAGAGGCAATCCAGTAGGAGAAAAGAGTCCCAAAATCAGGCAACAGAGTCAGAGACAGCCCCTGCTCCCACTGTTAGGAGTCCCACAAGAAGACTCAGCTACACAACTGTAACATATATGCAGAAGGCCTAGGTCAGTCCCATGTAGACACCCTGGTTATCAGTTCAGTCCCTGTGAGCCCCTATGAGCCCAGGTTAATTGGTTCTGTGGATTTTCTTGTGGTGTCCTTGATTCCACTGGCTCCTACAGTCCTTCCTCCCCCTCTTCTGCAGGATACCCTGAGCTCCACCTAATGTTGGCTATGGATTTCTGCATCTGTTTTCATCAGTTGCTGGATGAAGCCTTTCTGAAGACAGCTGGTTAGACACCAATCTATGAGTATAGCACAATATTCTTAGGAATCATTTAATTGACTTCTTTTTCAGTCATGTTCTGTTCTACCCTAGGTCTCTGGGCTATCCAGCCTCTGGGTCCTGGCCCTCGGGTGAGTTCCCTTTCGGCATGGGTATCAATCTGGACCAGTCATTGATTGGCCACTCCCACAATCTCTGTGCCATCTTTACTCCAGCATATTTTGTAGGCAGGACAGATTGTATATCGAAGGTTTTGTGGCTGGGTTGCTGTCCCAATCCTTCCACTTGAAGTCTTGCCTGGTTATAGGAGATGACTAGTTCAGGCTCCATATGTCTTATTGCTAGGAGTCTTAGCTAGGGTCACCCTCATAGATTGCTGGAAGTTTCCATTGCACTAGGTTTCTAGCTCATTCCTGAGATGCCCCCTGATTCCAGTTGTCTCTCCCAGTACTCTCTCCCTCCATCCTCCCCTTAACCTGATCCCATCCCGACACCACCCCCCATTCCAGACACTTGCCCTCATCCAATGGTGATGTCTATTCTATTTCCCCTTCACAGTGAGATTCATGCATGCTGCCTTGAGCCCTCGTTGTTAACTAGCCTCTCTGTGTCTGTGGATTATAGTGTAGCCATCCTTTACTTTATAGTATAGCTAATGTCCACTTATAAGTGAATACATACCATGTTTGTCTTTCTGGGTCTGGGTTACCTCACTCAGGATGATCTTTTCTAGTTCTATCCATTTGTCAGCAACTTTCATGATGTCATTTTTTTGTAATTCTTTTTTTAAAAAATTCATCTATTTATTTTACATACCTGCCAAATCCTCTCCTCCCAGTCCCTTTCCCCCATTTCCCCCTCCCACTCCCTGCTGTGGGATGTCTTTCTGTATGCTGTGAATATATGTGTTGCTCCCATTGGCTAATAAAGCAGCTTTGGCCTATGGCAAGGCAGCTTAGAGGCAGGTGGGAAATCCAAGCAGAGATACAGAGAGAAGAAGGGCAGAGTGGGGGAAGACGCTAGCCTGCCATCCAAGGAGCAATATGTAATGGGACACAGATAAAGCCATGGAACAAGTGGGGATACATAGATTAATAGAAATGGGTTGAGTTAAGTTTTAAGAGCTATCTACCAAGAATCTTGAGCCATACATCATACAGTTTATAATTATTAAGTCTCTGAGTGATTATTTTATAAGTGGCTGTGGGACCATGGGTGGGAGAGATTCGTATGGACAGCAGGGTCGGGCGGGACTGAAGAAACTTCCAGCTACAACCCCCCAATCTTCTCCACTTCTGTCTCCATCCAGGAAAGGGCAGGTCTCCTATGAGTATCAATAAAATATGGCATATCAAGTTGCAATAAGACTAAGCACCTTCCCATGTAATAAGGCTGGGCAAGGCAACCCAGTATGAGAAGTAGGATCCCAAATGCCAGTAAAAGAGTCAGAGACAGCCCCTGTTCCCACTGTTAGGATTCCCACAAGAGGATCAAGCTACACAGCTGTAACATATATGTGGAGTGCCTAGGTCAGTCTCATGCAGGCTCTCCGGTTGTTGGTTCAGTCTCTGTGAGCCCCTATGAACCCAAGTTAGTTAATTGTGTTAGCTTTCCCGTGGTGTCCTTGACCCCTCTGGCTCCTACATTCCTTTCTCCTCCTCCACAGGATTCTGGAACTCTGCCCAATGTTTGGTTGTGAGTCTCTGCATCTGCCTCCATTAGTTGCTGGATGATACCCCTCTGATGAATTGGGCCAGGTACCAATTTGGTTACAGGAGATGGCTACTTATCCGCTATTGCTAGGAGTCTAAGCTGGGGTCCTCCCCGTAGATTCCCCGGAGATTTCCTTGTGCCAGGTTTTAACCTGACTCCAAAAAGCAACCCCCCCTTTCCAGTAGTCTCTTTCAGTACTCTATCCCTTTATCCCCTCAACCTGATCACTCATGTTTCCATCCCCACCCGCCCTCAGCCCACTCATGAAATCTCTTCTATTTTTCCTTTCCAGGGAAATCTGGTTGTGCCTGCATAAACTCTCCTTGTTACCTAGTCTCTGGGTCTGTGGATTGTAGTATTGTTATCTTTTATTTTACAGCTAATATCCACTTATGAGTGAGTGGATATCATGTTTGTCTTTATTGGTCTGGATTACCTTACTCAGGATGACTTTTTCTTCTTTTTTATTATTATTTTTTTCATTTTACATACCAACCATAGTTCTTCCTTCCTCCCCTTCTCCTGCTACCCCCACCTCCCCCAACCCACTGCCATACACTCCTTAGACAGTGTAAGACCATGCTGGGCGGCAGTGGCACATGCTTTTAATCCCAGCACTGGGGAGGTAGAGACAGACAGATCTCTGTGAGTTCAAGGCCAGCCTGGTCTACAGATCGAGTTCCAGGACAGCCAGGACTGTTGTTACACAGAGAAACCCTGTCTTGAAAACAACAACAACAACAAAAAGAGTAAGGCCTCCCATGGGGAGTCAACAAGGCCTGGTACAATCAGTTGAGGCACGACCACCCCACCCCCACCCCACCTCCCACATCAAGGCTGAGCAAGGCATCCCACTATATGGAATGGGCTTGAAAAAGCCTGGTCCCACAAACAGACCAGGCTACAAAACTATCACCCACATGCAGAGGTCCTAGTTCGGTCCCATGCAGGCTCCCTAGCTGTCGGTCTAGTGTCTGTGGGCTCCTAGGAGTTTGGGTTATCTGTCTTTGTGGGTTTCCCTATCATGATCTTGACCCCCCTTGCTCCTATAATCCCTCTTCCCTTTCTTCAACTGGACTTCCTTAGCTCGGCCTGGTGCATGGTTGTGGATCTCTGCATCTGTTTCCATCAGTTACTGGATGAAGGCTCTATGATGACAATTAGGGCAGACACCAATCTGATTACAGGAGAAGACCAGTTTAGTCACCCTCTCCACTATTGCTAGTACTCTAAGCTGGGGTCATCTTTATGCATTCCTGGGAATTTCCCTAGCATCAGGTTTCTCCCTAACCCTATAATGGCTCCCTCTATCAAGATATCTCTTTCATTGCTCTCCCTCTCCGTCCTTCCCCCAACTCGGTCATCCTGATCCCTCATGCTGCCATTTCCCATCCCCTTTCCTCTAACTCCCTCTCAGTTAACTCAGAAGATCTTATCTATTTCCCCTTCCCAGGGCAATCCATGTGTCCCTCTTAGGGTCCTCCTTGTTACCTAGCTTCTCTGGAGCTGTGGATTGTAGTCTGGTTATCCTTTGCTTTACATCTAGTATCCATGTATGAGTGAGTACATACCATGTTTGTCTTTCTGTGTCTGGATTACCTCACCCAGGATGAGATTTTCTAGTTCCATCCATTTGCCTGCAAATTTCATGATGTCATTGTGTTTTTACAGCTGAGTAATATTCCATTTTGTAAATGTACCACATTTTCTTTATCCATTCCTTGGTAGAGGGAAATCTAGATTGTTTCCAGGTTTTGTCTATTACAAATAATGCTGCTGTGAACATAGTTGAGCAAGTGTCCTTGTGGTATGACTGAGCATCCTTTGGGTATATGCCCAAGAGTGGTATAGCTGGGTCTTGAGGAAGATTGATTCCCAGTTTTCTGAGGAACCGCCATACTGACTTCCAAAGTGGCTGTGCAAGTTTGCACTCCCACCAGCAATGGAGGAGTGTTCCCCTTTCTTCACATCCTCTCCAGCATGAACTGTTGCTTGTGTTTTTGATCTTAGCCATTCTGACAGTTGTAAGATGGAATTGCAGAGTTGTTTTGATTTGCATTTCCCTGATGCCTAAGGATGTTAAACATCTATCTCCTTAAGTGTTTCTTGGCCATTTGAGATTCTTCTCTTGAGAAATCTCTGCTTAGAACTGCACCCCATTTTTTAAATTGGATTATTTGGTTTGTTGATATCTAGTTTCTTGAGTTCTTTATATATTTTGGAAATCAGCCCGCTGTCAGATGTTGGGTTGGTGAAGATCTTTTTCCCATTCTGTAGTCTCCGTTTTGTCCTATTGATGGTGTTCTTTGCCTTACAGACACTTTTCAACTTCATGAGGTCCCATTTGTTAATTGTCGATTTTAGTGTCTGTGCTATTGGTGTTCTGTTCAGGGAGTTGTCTTCTGTGCCAATGTGCTCGAGATTATTTCCCACTTTCTCTTCTATCAGGTTCAGTGTATCTGGATTTATGTTGAGNTCTTTGATCCACTTGGACGAGTTTTGTGCAAGGTGATAGATATGGATCTATTTGCAATCTTCTACATGCTGACATCCAGTTAGACCAGCACCATTTGTTGAAAATGCTTTCTTTTTCCATTGTATAATTTTGGCTTCTTTGTTGAAACTCAGGTGTCCATAGGTGTGTGGGTTTACGTCTGGGTCTTTGATGATTCAATTCCATTGATCCACCTGTCTGTTTTTATGTCAATACCATGTGGTTTGTATTACTATTGCTCTGTAGTGGAGCTTGAAATCGGGGATGGTGAGACCTCTGGAAGTTCTTTTATTATACAGGATTGTTTTTAGATATCCTGTTTTTTTTCTTTGTTTTTCCATATGAAGTTGAATACTGTTCTTTCAAGATCTGTAAAGAATTGTGTTGGGATTTTAATGGGAACTGCATTGAATCTGTGGATTGCTTTTGGTAAGAGTGCCATTTTTACTAAGTTAATCCTACCAATCCATGAGCATGGGAGATCTTTCCATCTTCTGAAATCTTCTTCAATTTCTTTCTTCAAATACTCGAAGTTCTTGTCATACAGGTCTTTCATTTGCTTGGTTAGAGTTACACCAAGATATTTTATATTATTTGAGGCTATTGTAAAGGGTGTTGATTCTCTGATTTCTTTCTCAGCCCATTTAGTATTTGTATATAGGAGGCCTACTGATTTTTTTGAGTTAATCTTGTATCCTGACACCTTACTGAAGGAGTTTATCAGCTGTAGGAGTTCTCTGGTAGAATTTTTGGGGTCACTTATGTACACTATCACATTGTCTGCAAATAGTGAATGTTTGACTTCTTCCTTTCCAATTTGTATCCCTTTGATCTCCTTTTGTTGTCTTATTGTTCTAGCTAGAACTTCAAGTACTATATGGAATAGGTATGTCTTGCTCCTGATTTTAGTGGAATTGCTTTGAGTGTCTCTCCATTTAATTTGATGTTGGTTGTTGGCTTGCTATAAATTGCATTTATTATGTTTAGGTATGCCCCTTGAATCCCTGGTCTCTCCAAGAATTTTATCATAAAGGGGTGTTGGATTTTGTCAAAGGCTTTTTCAGCATCTAATGAGATGATCATGTGGTTTTTTTCTTTCAGTTTGTTTATATGGTGGATTACATTGATTGAATTTTGGATGTTGAACTATCCCTGCATCTCTGGGATGAAGCCTACTTGGTCATGGTAGATGATCTTTTTGATATGTTCTTTGATTCGGTTTGCCAGTATTTTATTGAGTATTTTTGCATCTATGTTCATGAGGGAAATTGGTCTGTAATTTTCTTTCTTTGTTGGGTCTTTGTGTGATTTGAGTATCAGGGTGACTGTGGCCTCATAGAAAGAATTTGGCAATGTTCCTTCTGTTTCTATTTTGTGGAATAATTTGAAGAATATTATTAGTCTTAGCTCTTCTTTGAAAGTCTGGTAGAATTATACACTGAAACCATCTTGCCTTGGGGCTATTTTTTTGGTTTGGAGACTTTTAATGACTGCTTCTATTTCCTTAGGGGTTATTAGTCTATTTAAATTGTTTTTGTGATCTTGATTTAACTTAGGTAAGCGGTATCTATCAAGAAATTTGCCCATTTCTTTTAGATTTTCCAATTTTGTGGAGTACAAGTTTTTGAAGTATGACCTGATGATTCTCTGTATTTCCTTGGAGTCTGTTGTTATGTCCCCCTTTTTGTTTCTGATTTTGTTGATTTGAATATTCTCTCTGTGCCTTTTAGTTAGTTTGGATAAGGGTTTATCTATTTTGTTGATTTTCTTGAATAATGAACTCTTTGTTTCACTGATTCTTTGTATTGTTCTCTTTACTTCTATTTTATTGATTTCAGCTCTCAGTTTGATTATTTCCTGCCGTCTACTCCTCTTAGGTGCGTCTGCTTTTTCTAGAGCTTTCAAGCATATACTACTGTATATCTTACTTTCACTCTTACTCTGTGCCTGGCTGGGTGGCTGGCTCCTGATGTCCTCCTCCTTCTTTGGCTCTTTCTTTTCAATCCTCTCCTTCCAGATTTCTCCCTCTATTTATTCTCTCTGCCTGTCAGCCCTGCCTATCCTTTTTCATGCCTAGCTATTGGCCATTCAGCTCTTTATTAGACCATCAGGTATTTTAGACAGGCACAGTAACACAGCTTCACAGTTAAACAAATGCAACATAGACAAAAGTAACACACCTTAAAATAATATTCTACTACAGTTACCCTCTAGCAGTTTCAGAGTTCCAGTTCTTACATTGTGCTCTTTGATCCATTTTGAACTGATTTTTGTGCAGAGGGGCTGGATGTGTTTCAGGTCGCATGTGCAAAGGGAGCAAAGAATGGAAGAAGGTTGGTTGAGTAGGAAATAGTCTGGGCTTGAGAAATTCCTGGCCAGGCTGATGGGGAACCAGAGTAGATTAGCCCTTAGGTGTTATGCTTGGTGGTACATGCCTGTCAACATGCCTTCAACATGCCTTCAACATGCGGAAATGCAGTTTGTCCAGCACCAGTTTTTAAAGTCACTGTTTGTTCTCCAGTGTGTTTTTGATACCCTTTTCACAATTCAGGTGGCTCTAATGTTATGTGTTTATTTCTGGGTCCTCTAGTCCATTGGTTTACACCTCTGTTTTTTGCAAGTAACATGCTGTTTTTCTTACTATGACTCTGTAATGCAATTTTAGATTAGGTATTGTGGTACCTGTCATTTGAGAGATTTAGTTGAGACAGTCTTCTGAACTCATAATCTTCTTGCCTCCCTTTTCTGAGTATTATGATGCCAGGGTGAACTATCACATCTAGTTTTGCAAGAATCTATTAGGGAGATGCTAGTGGGAGGAAAAGGTCAAGGGAGAGGAAGTAACTTGAGAAGTATTTCTAATGTGTTTCAGGTCGCATGTGCAAAGGGAGCAAAGAATGGAAGAAGGTTGGTTGAGTAGGAAGTAGTCTGGGCTTGAGAAATTCCTGGCCAGGCTGATGGGGAACCAGAGTAGATTAGCCCTTAGGTGTTATGCTTGGTGGTACATGCCTGTCAAAGATCAGCACTTTGGAGGTTGAATTAGAAGGATTACCATAAGTTTGGGGTGAACCTTGGCTACATAATGCACTTCATGCTAGCCTGGCATATATACTGACTTTCAGGTGAGCCTCGGTTACAGAGTGAGATACTGTTCCAAGCACCTATTCCTGAAAAATAAAAGCCAATGAAGTGGGGCATGTCTGTAATCTCAGCACTTTGGAGCTGAATCAGGAGGTTCAGGAGTTCAAGTTCAGCCTCAGCTACATATTGAGGTCCAGGTCAGCCTAAACCATGTGACACTCTTAAAAAAAAAAACAAAACAAAACAAAGAAGCTACCCAAATAAAAAAGCCAATGGCATGGTCAGATTTATGTAGGAATATATAATCTAGGGGGGAGTTGCATGTTTTCATGTTGGCATTTTATAAATGTGTACCCTAACACATTAACCCAGAGGTCTTTATTGTCTTGATGGTTTTCAAGTTTATTGATGCAGGAATGTAGAGAGAAAGGTAAACTATAGTCTTAAGGACCAGAATTGGCTCAGAAATGCATTTCAGAGGCTGTGCTAGAGAATAGAGAATAAACATCTCTTCACATCTAGTTTTGCTAACTCAGCAGGGCTCTATGCTGCCAATCTTTTATTCCCACCCCTCTCTCTTCCTTCCTCTCTACCCCTCTCTTTCTCTTTCTTTCTTTCTTTTTCTTTTTTGGCTTTTTGAGACAGGATTTTTCTGTGTAGCTCTGGTTGCCCTGGAACTCGCTCTGTAAATCAGGCTGGCCTCAAAGTCAAGACATCTACCTGCCTCTGCCTCCTGAGTGCTGATATTAAAGGCATACACGGCCACTGTCTGGCTTGCTCTCCCCTCCCTCCCTTCCTTCCTTCCTTTCTTTCTTTCTTTCTTTCTTTCTTTCTTTCTTTCTTTCTTTCTTTCTTTCTTTCTTTCTTTCTTAGTAAGACAACTTTGCTCATGCAGTAGCACATCTGGATAATATCTGAAGTCTTGGAAGCTTGCTTCCCCTCCATTCTCCTACAAATGGACCTTGGGAGCTCCCCCCATGCCATGGGAGCTTTTTATTGAAGTTCTAGGACATAATAAGCACAGCTACTCATACACACTTGACTTCTACTGGAGAAGGTCATTTTTTGGGGGATGGAGCCTATAGCTTGTAAACAATAAATCTGGAGAGAGGAAGGGGCCACCTGCCTAGTTGACCAGATCAGCCAAATCACCTCTGGCAACAACCGGAATGGCAGACATTGCAACAAGATTCTTCTCACATCTAAGAACTTCCACATCTTCACCAACATTCAGATATGTTCATATCCTCTGAATACTCTCCCCCAGGAAGAGAAAGGTTGAAATCACTTTATTTCTCTGCCTAAATCCTTCCTTTTGGAGATGTAGTCCAGGTTGGCTTAGAACTTGTAATCCTCATGCCTCTACCTCTCTTCTATCTTGAGTAGATCCTTACTCAAGCCCAGTCAAGGCTTCATTTGGAAACAGCAGGTTTAGTGATGACTGCCCAAAGGATCTAATAAATGTCCCAATTTTGTTGTTGCGCTTCACAGACTCTATGACAGTGGTTTTCAACCTGTGAGTCACGGCCCCTTTGGGGTCCAATGACCCTTTCACAGGGGTCATATATCAGATATCCTGTATATCAGATATTTACATTATGATTCATAAAAGTAGCAAAATTATAGTTATGAAGTAGTAATGAAAATAATTTATGGTTGGGGGGATCACCACAACATGAGGAACTGTATTGAAGGGTTGCAGCAGTAGGAAGGCTGAGAACCACTGCTCTATGAAGATTATAAAGGTCATAGCCTCCCTCACTGTAAACTCAGGTTGGCTTCTCAATAGTTTACCTTGGTGGATTTGGGGTAGGTCCAGCATTGGACATAGTATGCAGACCCATTCTTTTGATCTGCATGAGGACAAATAAGGTTTTTGCACATCAATGGGTAAAACCCTAAGAGAGCTGAAATGAGACAGGTTCATAAATACTGACTTCTTGTGAAGAAACAAGCAACAGAAAGGAATGGCCCTATTTTGAAACACCTTGATTTTGTTTGAGAGACAGAGAGGCCAGGAGTTTGGAGACAGGAGCAAGAAGGCCAGCAGGATTTTGAGGCCCTGGAGGTATGTATCATTTTATTTTATTTGCTCTTATTGTTTCAATATAAATGATTAAATTAGTATACAAAGTAACGGGAATCATTATGGCATTATATATATATATATATATATATATATATACATATATATATTTTACATATCAATGTCACGTATATGTCATTATAGTTTGTTCCCATTAATTGCCCTTCTTAATGTTGTCCCCCATTCCTCCTCTGAGACCTCTGCTTTTCTATTGCATGTGTCTTACTGCCCTCTGTAATTTCTACTTCCCTTACAATTTCTTCATTTCCTCTAGTTTCCTTCTATTTTGCGACTTACAAATACACACACATACACACACACACACACACACACTACTACAGATGATTTTAAATCTAGGTTCCATATATGAGAGTAAATGTGTTTTTCTCTTCTGGAGTCTGGCTTATTTTGCTTTACATAATGGTTGCCAACTACACTCATTTTCCTGTAAATGTCATGATTTCTTTTTCCATTATGGTTGCATAAAATTCCATTGTGTGTATGGCCACATTTTCTTTATCCTTTCATCTGTTGATAGATATCTAGAAAGGAAG
>LZPO01117087.1:38227-54679 GCA_001675575.1 Neotoma lepida
AAAAAAAAACCATGGCTTAGGCAACGAAGAGGAACACTACTCACTGCCCGTCGAGTCATTTGTTTCTCCAAGGAAATTGATAAGAATGTGGTAGAGACATGCTAAAGATTTGAGAACATTTTGGATGGAGACATAATTCACATGTCTTAAAACTCACCATTTTCGTTTAATTTAACTTACTTTTTTGAGGCATGGCTACACTTGCTAGTCCAGGCTGGCCTGGAACTTGCTAGGTAGTCCAAGCTTGCCTTAACCATGTAATCACAATCTTCCTGTCACGGAATCCTAAATACTTGGTTACAAGACTGTGAGAGCCAGAGATTGGGAAGGAGCATAACAGTGTCTTCTGGACACGGCAGCACTTATGAACCCAGAGCAGCTGTGGTTGCTTGCGAAAGGCTGGCTTAAAATCAAGTCCATCAACATTTCTAGCTTGGAGGGAGAAGGGATCACAAGTCCTACTCCTTCCCAGCTGAGGAGTTATTTACACCATTCCTAGCTGAGGAGCTATTCACACTGATGACTTCTGAGCAAAAGAGTCAGTTTTCTTTAAGGATGTGTAGCTCCTGATGGGTCAATGCTCCAGGGGATTGCCTCACACCTATGAGTATATGGACTCAGTGCATTATTTAAAAAAAAGAGAGAACACAGTTGGAGAAGGGGTAGGGTGGGGAGTGGATGTGGGAGGAATTGGAGGAAGAGTGGGAACGAATATTTTCAAATACATTGTATGCTTGTATGAAATTCTCAAAAGATTCATTAAAATATTATATTAAGAAATTAGGATTACCCTTGGGGCTGGAGAGATAGCTCCGCGATTAAGAGCACTCGCTGCTCTTCCAGAGGAGCCAGGTTTGAGTCCTAATACCCACACGGTGGCTCACAGTCTGTAACTCAAGTTCCAGGGGACCCAGTGCCTTCTTCTGACTTCTGCAAGCACCAGGAATGCAAGTGGTGCATGTACATACATTTAGACAAAATATCCACACACATACAATAAATTACTCTTTAAAATTGTATGACTCAGTAGTTTTTGGTCCATTGATAAGGTTATAGAGCTAGCATTATTAATTTGAGAACATTTTCATCATCCTAAAGCCCTATGCATACTAGTAATCACTCCTCATGTCTTCCCAACCTGTCTGCCTAGTGCTAGACAACCAGGCTCATTCTAGATTTGCCTGTTTTGGATATTTCAAATAATCAAACCCTTACAGCATTTGGCCTGTGTGTCTGAGTTCTATCACTTAGCATAATGTTCACTTATAGCATAGCACCTATCAGTACTCATTGAATGATACTTTCATTAGATAACTGTGTCACATTTTGTTATTTCCTCATTAGTCATTTGGGTTGTTATCACTTTGTGGTTATTATTAACCATGCTCTAATGTACATCTGGGGACAGGTTTATATATTTTATATGTATGGATATTTTACCTCTATGTATGTCTGTGTAGCATGTGCATGCCTGGTGCTTGTGAAGCTCAGAAAAGGACATTTAATCCCCTGGAACTGGAGCAACAGATGGTTGTGAGCTGCCATGTGGGTGCTGGGAATCAAACCCAAGTCATCTGGAAGAGCAGCCAGTGCTCTTAATGGCTGAGCCATCATCCCCTGGGCACAAGTTTTGTGTTTGATGTGTGTTTTCATTGGTCCTGAGTATGTACCTAGAAACAGAATTACTGGGTTATACGATGTTATGGTTTGAATGTGAAATGTCTCCCATAGGTTTCATGTCTTTGGAAACTTGGTCCTCAGCTGGTGGCACTGTTTGGGAAAGTTGTGAAACTGCTAGAAGGTGGAGTCTTGCTGGAGAAAATGGGTCCCTGGAGGTGGGCTTTGAGGTTGTTTTTTTGTTTTGTGTTTTTGAGACAGGGTCTCCTTATATAGTCCTGGCTGGCCTGGAACTCTCTGTGTAGACATCCACCTGCCTCTGTCTTCTGAGTACTGGGATTAAAGGTGTATGCCATTATGCCTGGCCCAGGGCCTTGAGGTTTTATAGCCTGACCTCACTTCCTGTTCACACTCTGCTTCCTGAGTATGGATGCAATGTGACCAACCAGCCTCCTGTTCCTGCCACTATATCCTCCCTGTCTGCTAGATGTCTCCCTCACTTTAAAGGCTCTATCCTTCCAGAATTATAAGCCAGAATAAACCATTTCTCCTCTAAGTTGTGCTTTAAATTTTTATTTATCCATTTAATGTGTATAGGTGTTTTGTCTGTCTGTTTGTATGTCTGTACATCACATGTGTGCCTGGTGCCTGTGGGGAACAAAAGAGGGTATCAGATCTCCTGGGATTTGCGCTACAGATGATTGTGAGCCACTAGGTGGGTTTGGGAATTGAACCCAGGTCTTCTGGAAGAGCACCAATGCGTTTGATCAGTTAGCAATCTCTCCAGTCCAAAATTGCTTTCTTTTAAAAACTGTAATTTTATTTTAAATGTGTTTTATCTGCACATATATAAGTATACCACATGCATGCAGAGGCCAGAAGAAGGTATCAGATCCCCTGGAACTGGAATTACAGGCAGTTGTCAGCTGCAATGTTTGCTGGAAATCAAACCTAAGTCCTCTGGAAGAGCAGTCAGTACTCTTAACCACTGAGCCATCTCTGCAGTCCCTAAGCTGGTTTTGTCACAGTATTCTTCTTCTACACATAAAATTTTTTAGATTATTTTATTTTAGGTGTATGAGTGTTTTGCCTGCACATATGTATGTGTACCATGTGCCTGCCTGGTGCCCTCAGAGATCAGAAGAAGGCATTGGATTCGTTCGGACTGGAGTTACAAATGGTTTTGAGCTCCCATGTGGGTGCTAGGAAGTGAACCTGGGTCCTCTGCAAGAACAAGTGGTCTTAACTGCTGAGCCATCTTTCCAGGCCCCTTGTCAGAGTATTCTGTTATAGCAACAGAAATGAAACAAATACATATAGTAATCCTATGTTTAAGAGTCTGAGGAACAGCTAGACTGCTTTCCAAAGTGGTTGGTTCATTTTCCATTCCCACCAGCAGTGTTTATGAGCCCCATTTTCTGCATTATCACTTATACTTATTGTCAGTGGCTCATGATATGTATTTGATCAGCTGTTATGTGCTTGTCTAAATATACATCTTAAGCAAATAGTTAAGAGTAATTTGTGAGGGGCTGGAAAGATGGTTCAGCAGTTAAGAACTGCTGCCCTTTCAGAGGACCTGAGTTTGGTTCTCAGCACCCATACTGAGTGGCTCACAACCACCTGTAACTCCAGCTTCAGAGGCCCCACTGTCCTCTTCTGGCATCCTTGGACATCTGCACACGTGTGCACATACACAGAAACATGTAAATAAATATGTACACACATACACACATATATATTAAAAGAGCAATCTGGGGCTAGAGTGGGCTCAATGGTCAAGAGCCCTGGCTACTTTTCAAGAGGACCTGGGTTCAGTTCAGCACCCACACGGCAGCTTACAACTATTGTTAACTCCAGGTCCAGAGAATGGGATGCCCTCATCTGGGATCCAAAGGCATCATGAATGAATATGGTGCACAGACATACATGTAGGCAAAACACCCATATACATAAAATCAAGATAAATAAAGAGCAGTCTGTGAAGAGGTAACAGGCTTGAAATATCTTTCTAACAGAGCTCTCCTAAAAGACCAGAATCTGTAGCAGCATTGCTGGATAGGATCTAGCTCCAGAAATAATGGTTTTTAAAATAATCTCTGTTAGCTTAAATGGAACAGCTGGTTTGGGTCAAAATTAAGAATGAGTTTCATGAACTCAAAAATGTTTCCAACTTTTCTGTCACACAAGGCTTCAAATGAAAGCCTTATTGCATGTTAAGGCTACCATCCCCCTCTATCAAAGCAAGTATAGCACTCTGGTTCCAAAATGGAAACAACTGTGGAGGTGACCAAGTCTCTTAGTTTTTGAATCCAGTGCTATTATTTTCATAGTTACAGAACTGGCATGTCTAATAATTTGCAAAGTGTTTGCAAACACATAGTCCTCAAGAGGTTCTAAAGCTTAAAAAAAGTACAGCCTCTTAGGCTCTGCTCTTGTGCCTCTTTCCCCATCAGTTGGTGGGTGGAGTCTCGTGCAGATAATGCAGGGCATGTGAGATAAACATCCTTTTCAAAAATCAACATACACTTCTGTTTCTCCCAGTCTCAGAGGAAATCAGGCATTGTCAATGACATGTGCTAAACTTTCTTCTGCACTAACATTCTAACACAATGAAAAAATTTGACTAGCTGCCAGATATTTCATTAGTTTCTAAGACAAAGGCATGCTTTTTTCATACTGTTACTGTGTCTACCATTTCTTTCTTTTTAAAATAAATAATTTATTTTTATTTTATGCACATTGGTGTTTTGCTTACATGTATGTCTGTATGAGGGTGTCAGAAACCCTGGAACTAGAGTTACAGACAAGTGTGAGTTGTCATGTGGAAGCTGGGAATTGAACCTGGGTCCTCTGGAAGAGCAGTCAGTGCTCTTAACCACTGGGCCATCTCTCGAGTGTGTCTACCATTTCTAGGTATTATTAAAATTCAAAATCATGTTGGGAGCCAGGTACAGTGGTACACATCCATAATCTCAGCACTAGGGAGACTGAGGCAGGAGGATCAGTGTGAGTTTGAGAGCAGCCTAGGTGACATAATGAGACCATGTCTTAAACAGATAAGCAAACAAAATACTCCAACAGACGAACAAAAGTCATATAGATACAGGAGTCTCTGTAAGGGCTTACATATTGGAATGAACAAATGAGACTGCAAGAGGGGTGTTGATAAATCTTTTTCCTTTAGTATTTTGAGACAGAGTCTTAAAGTAGTATAGGCTGGTTTCTAAATCACTACGTAGTAGAGGATGACCTTGATATTCCTGATCCTCCTGTCTCCACCTCTCAAGTGCTAGGATTGCAAAAAATGTATTTTTATAAGTATGGAAAATTTCAGATACAAAAAAATTGAACTTTTTTTTTGGAGAGAGAATCTCAGTCTGTAGCCTATGCTATCCTCTTGCCTCAATTTCATAAGTGCTGGGATTACAGGTGTGGACCATCTGGCAGATATAAAAAATTTGAGGGACTAGTATAGTGTCTTTTCTTCTATCCATTATTCACCTAAAACAATTGTCTTAGTCAGTGTTCTGTTGCTGAGAAGAGACAGCATGACCTCGGAAACTCTTATAAAGAAAACATTTAATTGGGACTGGTTTACAGTTTCAGAGATTTAGTCTATTGTTATCATGGTAGGACATGGCGACATGGAGGCATGCAGGCAGACATGGTGCTGGAGAGGGAGCTGAGAGTTCTACATCTTGATCTGCAGGCAGCAGAAGGAGACTGTGTCCCACATTGGGCGTAGCTTGAGCATATGAAACCTCACCCACAGTGACATACTTCCTCCAACAAGACCACACCTCCTAATAGTGCCACTCCATGTGGGCCAAGCATTCAAACACATGAGTCTATGGGAGCCATAACTATTCAAATCACCACAACAATTGTCCATCTGTTTAGATTTTGTTTCAAGCTATCTCTTCCTGAGCTTTCCTTTTGTACTTGAGTATGTTAGTGAAAATTCAGGATACCATGTCATCTTACCTGTAAATAATACAGAATGCAGCTGTAAATCGCATGGGATGCTAACCCTAAAGCTATCATTGCATTTAAAAAGTAAATTATATCAAGGTGGAGGCAGGAAGATCAGGGGTTGATCCTTCTCCACTACATAGTAAGTTCAGGACCAGCCTGGGATACATCATACCATGTTCCAACAAACAAACAACAATATCCTTTAACATCATGGTATATTAGGTCCATATTTAAGTTTCCCTAAAAGGTAACAGACTATATTTTTTATTTTTTTTAACTTTTTCTTTTGAGACAGGGTCTCTCTAGCTCTAGGTAGTCTTTTCTGGTCTAGAACTCATTGTGTAGACCAGGCTGGCCTCAGATTCACAGAGGTCTTCTGGCTGCTATTTCCTGAGTGCTGGGATCAAAGGCATGCATAATTGTGCCTGGCTTGAAAATGTTTTTATTACATGAAATTTTAAAAATTCACAAAATACATAGACTAATAGAATGGGCCCTCTTGTACTTATTATGCCCCAAAGCCCTACCAACCTCACACTCATGGCTTTAATCTGTGTGTGGCAGCTCACATCTGTAACCCCACCATTTGGAATGCTAAGACAGGAGAATCATAGCAACTTGGAGGCCAGCCTGGGTTACAAAGTGAGACTCTGTCTCAACACAAACAAACAAATAATCAATTCCACATACTGTTTCATCGATAATCCCCCATGCTCCCCCACTGCACCCATTATTGGTATTTTAGGCAATAGGCTAGCATTATATCCACTCATGGAAATCATTTCCTGTGGGTTCTTCCCGCAGAGGCTTGAACTTGTAGGAGTATAATCTAGAAGTGGCTTCAGTTTGGCAAAAGGTAAATGTGCAATGAGAACAGCTGTGGGCCATTAGCAAACAACGCTCACTAATGGTCCTGTCCTAGTAGGGGGAATCTTGGCAGTGAACCAACAGTGCTAACTGTAGCTCTGAAATTTTCTCAAGGTAATTAGGGAAGAAGCTGGTACCCAACCTGTTGTTTTGATTCCTGACTACAGAGCTTGACTACAGTTCCCCAAATCCCTTTGTTATGGCTGTATACCTTGTTTCTAGCCAATTGAAAGCAGGGAGAAGTAATCTGTGCCTCTTCTGGGCCTAGCCAGTAACTCCACTATTCAAGATCTTCCATGGTTTCTCTTTCTACCTTTGCTGAGTTCCCAAGTACTTTCTTTTTATAGGTATTAGATGCAAGGAGTCTAGCACAGGTCCCTGAGATCTAGGAAATGAAAGTTCCAGTAGTATTCATGAATGAGCTTTACAAAAGCACTCCTTCTCTGGACCATGTTGGGCTGTGAGGAGATAAAAAAATAATGATTTTGTTATCCCATTAAGGCTTTTTGGAGTGTTATCCCATTAACACTTTTCGGAGCCGGGTATGATGGTGCACGCCTTTAATCCCAGCACTTGGAAGGCAGAGGCAGGTGGATCTCTACGAGTTTGAGGCCAGCCTGGTCTACAGAGTGAGTTCCACAACAGCCACTGCTGTTACACAGAGAAACCCTGTCTCAAAAAACCAAAACAACAATAACAACAAAAGATTTTTGGTTGTTTGTTATAGCAGTTGGCTTACCCTGACTCATTCTGTGAATGTCCTCCTTTTCAGAAACATGAACAGTTGCATAAAATTTGGTTCTGTCAACTTAACCAATCACAGTCCTTGCTCAACTCTATGATAACTAAAGTGTAGAATAACTAAAGTAAGTATTTTTCTTTTTCTTTTTCGGTTTTCTGAGACAGGATTTCTTTGTGTAGCTCTGGCTGTCCTGGAACTAGCTCTGTAGACCTGGCTGGCCTCGAACTCACAGAGATCTGCCTGCCTCTGCCTCCCGAGTGCTGAGATTAAAGGTGTGCGCCACCACCACCTGGCAAAGCAAGCATTTCTCAAGCCAGGTTTGGTGTGTGGTGATGCATGTCTAAAGCTGGAAGGTTGGAATTTGGAGGCTAGCCTGGGCTACACAGTGAGAACCTTTTTCAGGAACAAAACAAGTCAAACACCAAACCTAAAGTAAAGCAAAACAAACAAACAACAAATGATCAAAGGACAACAATAACAAAATAGAAGCAGAAACCAAAAGCCCAAAGCCCAAACCAGAAGATAGGCTTTTTTAGCTCATAGTTTTAAAGGCCCAAATTCCAAAATTGGGTGGATCCATCCCTTTGTCCTTTGCTGTCCTCTGGTGAGGGTCTTCTGGCTACATCACAACATGGTGAATGACATCATGGTGACAGACACAGAGAGAGAGAGGAAGAGAGAGAGGGGGGGAAGGGAAGGAGGGAGAGAGAGAGGAAGAAAGAGAGAGGGAGGGAGAAAGGGAGGGAGAGAGGGAGAGGGGGGGAGAGAGAGGGAGAACAATGGAGAGGGAAAGGGGCCAGGCTTTTTCTTTGTTAATGCTCTCTCCTGGGTATTAGTAACTAATTCAGTAGGTGTACTAGTATGAAAGACCAAGCCCACTCTTCAAAACTAGCATTCATGAGACTTGAGCCTCTTTGACCCCCAATGACCTAGCAGGACTCACCTCTTAAAGATTTCACTACCTCAGTACTGCCTTGTGGGGACCAAGCTTTTAGCACATTAACTTTTGGAAGACAAGTCATAATAGTAAGAGAGACAGTGGCTTATGATTCCATTGTCATTAGTAGCTTAAAGGGCATATGAGTGGTCAAGAATCCCAACTCTCCCCTTTTCTTATGAGCTTAGCATGAAAGAAGAAATGGAAGTAATAAACTGTTTACCAATAAACTTGCTTAGAAAACGTTAAGTTACACAAAAGTAAAATTCATCTAAAGGATCACTGCCTCTGTCAGGCAGTTTAGGGAAGACAGCCCTGGCTGCAGCACCTAATTAAGCCCTGTTCCTCTAATCAGGGAGAGCGTTATTCTGCCAGGCACAGGCAGGGTGACCCTGGTTAACAGCTGCCCAGGAAAAGCAGCCCTGGTTTATCTCAGATAACTATGGTAATACGTTTTCATTGTAAATCTCCCCATTTGTCCAAACACAAAAGCCTGAAATTTTTGTCTCTGTAAAACATGTTTAATTGCTCGAAGTGTAACTTGGGGGCCCCAAACCTGAAAGCAACCCACAGATGAAAGCATATGTAAGAATATAATGTTATAGCTCAAACCTATAGAAGCCGAGGGGATTTCTGTACAGGTGTTTCTTTTGGTGTTAGACAAAGCCAGTTATATGCTATTGTTCAAGAGCTCCCCTGTGTTGATCTCTAAGTACTTGAAGTGATTTCTCACTGGGAAGGCATAGCAGTGGCATACAAATAACTATTTAGGGGAGGTCTATGCAGACTCTATCAGCTCCCTTGTTGCTAGAGCTGCTTAGAGATGAAGACTTAACTTAGGGTTGTCACCACAATCGGCCTGCTTCTTATTTTCCCTATCTACTTCCTTTCACACCTCAGAGAGAGTCTACAAAACACTCCTCTGCCTGAGAAATTCCAAGAAGTCCTGAAGTTGGGAACAGAGCTCTCAAATATGTGTGCCTTCTGGGGCAGGGGAGAGGGTGGAGTGAGAGGTGTGTCCTCTGAAAACATGGGAATTCAGAGGTGATGGTTAGAGAGAGGGAGGGAAAAAGGGAGGGAGGGAGGGATAGGAAGGGGTAGAGAGAGAGACAGAGACAGAGAGGCAAAGATGGAATAGGGAAAGATTCATTTCTTTTTCATGTTATCACTTCCGGGAGACAGGAGAGGTGCCAGTATTACTTCAGTGTTTCCTCTTGGGGAGTAGAGAGAAAAAATATGGTCAGAGGAATATAATTCCCTCTCATACTGATAAAATCTACCTGTTCTCAGTATTATCAAGAAGAAAAAAATTAAAATCATTCAAACAAGTGTTTATTTGGTGTCAGGATTTTAATTTCCACCTATTTTTAAATTTTTTTTTCCTTTAAAAAGATATTATTGTTACTATTAGTATTGAGTAGCCCTAGCTGGCCTAGAACTCTCCATATAGATCAAACTGGCTTCAACTCCAATTCACAACATCTGCCTACCTTGTCCTCCTAAGTGCTGGGATTAAAGGCACGTGCCACCATGCCCAGCCCAAAGATTTATTATTTGTTATTTTAAATTATGTGAGCATCTGTGTGGGGATATGTACATGTGGGTAAGGGGACCACAGTGTTGAGAAGAGGATATTGAGTATTCTGGAGTTACAGATGATTGTGAGCTTCCCAATGTGGGAGATGGGATCCAAACTGCAAGCAGAGTACCTGATCTTAACCACTGAGCCATCCAGCCAAGTGTTTTCTTTAAATTTTGTTTTGTTTTGTTTTTTCAAGACAGGGTTTCTCTGTGTAACAGCAGTGACTGTCCTGGAACTCACTCTGTAGACCAGGCTGGCCTCGAACTCAAAGATCCACCTACCTCTGCCTCCCAAGTGCTGGGATTAAAGACATATGCCACCACACCTGGCTAAAAAATGTTTTATTAGTATATTACTAATCATACCTAATAATGGGTTTCCCCATGACATTTCCACACGTGTACATAACATATTTTGATCCTGTTCACTCCCATTACCTTCTCTTGCCCCCTCCCACTCCCACTGATACACTTCCTCTTCTCAACTAGGCCCTCTTCTACGAGCCTGTCTTTTTTGCTCTTTGCACTGATGACATTCAGTGGAGTTGTGTACAGGGGCATGGGTGAGGGGTTATGTACAGGAAGGAGCATAGGCAACTTACCAATGGCNACATGCTGAAGAAAAGGCCTCCCCAACTGTGTATGAACCCTCAGGGAGGGGAGCCATGAGTCCATTCCCCTTCAGTGACAGGATGTAATTTTCGTCAACCTTTTTAGATATTATCTGAAGTATCCCAGCATCACTGCAGTCCAGAGAAGTCAAACTGAATTCTCCCTTACCTACTACCCTTCCCCACTCCCAAGCAGATGACTCATAAAGCGCCTGTAGGTAGAAGGAAATAGAAGATCTTTATATTGGAGGACAGAGGTTGACAAACTTTCTGTAAAGGGCCAGAGAGTTAATATTTTAGGCTTCGCGTGGCACATTATATCTATTGCAATGACCCAAAACTGTCTTTGCCATAGCAGTCACGAAAAAGTACACAAGTGAGCAGGGGTAGGGGCACATGTCTGTAATCCCAACACTTGGGAGGCTGAGGCAGGAAGTTTTCCTCAGTTGTTCTCCACTTCATTCTTTGACACAGGGTCTCTCACTGAACCTGAAGCCTTCTGTTCCTGCTAGGCTGGTTGGCCAGTGAGCTCTTGGGGTCTACCTCTCCTCTACTTTCCAATGCTGGGGTTACAGGCTATCTTGGTTAGGGTTTCTTTTGCTGTGAAGAGACACCATGACAATGGCAATGCTTACAAAGGAAAACATTCAATTGTGGTGGCTCTCGAGTGTAGTTCAGAGATTTATTACATTATTGTCATGATAGGAAGCAAGGCAGCATGCAGGCAGACATGATGCTAGAGGAGCTGAGAGTTCTTACATCTTGACTCACAGGCAACAGGAAGCGGTCTGAGACACTTGAGTGGTATCTTGAGCATATATGAGACCTCAAAGCCTGCCTCCATAGTGAAAGACTTTCTCCAACAAGGCCAAACCTAATCCAGCTGGGCAACACCCAATAGTGCCACTCTCTATGGGGGCCATTTTCTTTTAAACCACCACACAGGCCATGCAGGGTTTTTATGTCAGTGCTGGCGATTTGATCTCATGTCCTCTTACTTTTCCAGCAAGTATTCTGAGGTATTTTTCCCATCCAGATTTTACAGATTCTAAATGACTGGAGAACTTAGTGCTTTCTGTGAACTTAATATTCCATGTTATGTAAAAATTATGTTAAATGCATAGCTAAGGTTTTATTGGAACATAGCAGTACTATGTGCTTTCTTTTTGATTTTCTTTTGGGTTTATTTCTTTGTTTGAGACTGGGTCAAATTAAGCATAACTTAAAATATCTCTTGCTGCTGTTTGGTAGAGATCTGTAATTCCAGTACTTGGCAGGAGGATCAAGATCAGCCTCAGCTACAGAGTCTTGTCTCAAAAAGGAAAAAAAAAACCTTTTGGCAGTTCTTTAAAAATATGACCATTTTGGTTTCTTTGGTCGTGATGGAGCTAAAACAAGTGTGTAAGCTCAGAATGACAAAAATATAAAGAAATCATCTTCAAAGGGTTCTTGTGAAGGCTGGGGAGATGGCTCAGTGGGTAAAGTACTTGCCACACAAACATGATGACCTGAGTCCTCATGCCCTCACATAGAAAAGCTGGGCATGATGGCACACATCTGTAACTCCAGCACTGGGGCTGTAGAGACAAGAGGATCTCTGGAGCTCGCTGGCTAGAACCTAGCTGAATCAGTGATCTCCAGTTTCGCTGAGAGACCCGTGTCAAAAGAAATAAGGTCTAGAGTGATGGGAACAAATCAATCTCTGGCTGCTATATGTGTGTACACACATACAGAAACATACACACATATACAACACATATACAACACACACAAACACACACACACACAACACAACCAAACTTCTACAATAGGGCTTATTTAATGTTACTCAGCCTTATAAACACGTCTGTGTTTCTAGTTTCTATGTTCTTACTTGTGTTTATTTTGAGGTTTCATAACTATTTCTCCTATTTTGATAATTATTGTAGAAATAAAGTACAATACTCAACATTCTCAGAAAAATATGTTTAACACAAAAGTCTCATTGTGTAGCCCAGGCTGGCCTAAAAATCTGGATCTTTCTGCCTTGACCTCTGCCGTGCTGGGGTTACAGGCATGAGGCACTGTGGCTGGCTTAGTAAAAACACTTTTTAAAGTGCTACTTTTTCCCTGTTGTGTCCCAGTTTAAGTATTACTACTGTTGGACCCTGTCTTACTTAGGGTTTCTTTTGTTGTAAAGAGACACCATGACCATGACAACTCTTTTTTTAAAACTTTTTACTAATTCTTTCTAAATTTCATATCATGCATCCCGATCCCATTCATCTCCTTAGGGTTCCTTGGGTATCCACCCTCTGCCCTTGCAACCTCGCTCCCTTCCAAATAAAATAAAAGAAAATTTAAAAGAAAAAAAGAAATCTCGTCTTGGAAGCTGTAATGTGACACAGTGAATCACACAGTACGCCCTTTAGTTCATACATCTTTACTTACAAGTGTTCATTGCAATGAGTCATTGGTCTGGTTTCTGCTATACCATCAATAATGGGCCCTCACTGGGATTCCTCTTGGATCTCCTGTTGCTGCCCTGTGTTGTGGAAATCCTGTAGCTTTGGGTCTGCAGTTCTGGCCCCTTCACATTCTCCAGCAGTCCATAGATAAGGGGAATGCTGGGGTGGGCCAACTCATAGCCCTGGTTCTGGGCCTGGGTGGTAGCTGGATTGGGCAGTCCACCAGCTTTCCTGACCATGGCAACTCTTAAAAAGGAAAACATTTATTGGGGGCTGACTTACAGTTTCGGAGGTTTAGTCCATTATCGTCTTGGAAGGACATGGTAGAATGCAGGCAGACATGGTGCTGGAGAAGGAGCTGAGAGTCCTACATCTTGATCCACAGGCAGCAGAAGGAGAGACTGTGTACTGGGCATAGCTTGAGCATATATTAGACCTCAAAGCCTGCCTTCACAGTGACACACTTCCTCCAACCAAGCCACACCTACTCTGACAAGACCATGCCTCCTGTGGGCCACTCCCAATGGGCCAAGCATTCAAACACCTGGGTCTTTGGGGACTATACCTATTCAAACTACCACAGACTCCTTCTGATTGTGCCCCCTGGACTTTGTTGACCAGGATCTTTCTTGTATCCTGGAGGCTTGCATCAGAGGCTGCTCTCCTGTTTTTTTTCCACTCATTACTTTCTTGGTGGCAAGTCTCTGGTGTGCCTACCTTTCTCAGGATAACCCTTTCTCTCCTTTCCCTCCACTGTCCTATCAATTTACTCTTCCCAGTTCCACTCAGTCTCAGAAAACACCCATTGTCTTGTGGAGTCTTCTTGGTTTAGCACTGGTTCGTTGATTTTTCTAATTTCCAAACTCCCACAGCACTTAGCCTGGGCTACATGATTTAACACTTAATTATATATTGTCTCTTATTTATTTTTGTTTGTTGTGCTAGTTTTTGCCTTTTCTAGTGAGGTTGTTGACTCCTTGAAAGCAACATATCTTGCAGTTTTTTAATTCTTGAAGCACTCCAGTACACACAGAGTAATCATTTCCTGCCCTACCAATAAATGTTTCACTTATAGATTGATAGGCACAGATGTGAGACTGCCTACATACCATGTAGTATCTGTTTCTTGATAAATATTTGTCAGCTTTATTAAATTGCCTTGAGTAATGAAGGAAATGAACTCCAAATGTGGTATCCAGTTGGGCAAATCATACCAGCTCTACATCTCAAGAAAATGTCTTCCTGACTGGATGTAAAATTGCATGCCTGTAATCCCAGTACTGAGCAGGTAGAGACAGGAAGATCAGGAGTTCAAGGCCAGCCTGTGCTGCATGAGACCCTATCTAAAAGAAACAAACAAATAACATATATGTATCTATGTATCTACATATCTAACTACTTATCTCTATCTATCTATCTATCTATCTATCTATCTATCTATCTATCTATCTCCCTAATGTACCTTAGAGTTACGGTGAGGCTTATATGAGATAGTGTGTACAAAAATATCATGTCAAGTTTTTTATCTCGCCCCACTATAAGAATGTCAGGGGCTATGATAACCTATATTTGTTTTTACAGGAGTCCCTGGGGGAAGTGGGGTTTGTTGCCTATCACATAGAGTGTACTACTCTGTTATGGAGCTCCTCTCCAGGAAAGCTAAGAACAATTGGAAATGGAGGAAGAGAATTACCTATCTCTTGGCGTCCATGTTCCTGAGAAGGTATGACAGCTATGGAAAGTGTGATGGGATTTTGAAGTAGAAATTCTCTATAGCTGGACAGACAGTCTCTGCTGTCTCTCTTCTTCATTCTTTCTGTATTGATGCCATCTTCCCTCCCAGCAGTTGTGAAGCAAAATGTGGAATAAGGAATCAAAGCTTTGAAGAGAGAACTTCCCGCCTTTGAAACCAAACCTGAATTCACCTCTTGGTGAGTGCAAAGCTAAGACAGGCAAGGGCAGGGCAGGGCATATGAGTGGCAAAACGTTAATAACTATACCGAGTAAGGAGAGCCTGGGAGTTATGTCCAAAGCAGGACCTTCTGCGACCAAAGGAAGCATAGGGATTTTATTCTGGGAGCAGACACACATGCATATAGGAAAGCCCTTTAAGGGTGGGCACATTCCTGAGCACGCTCAATAAAAGGTGCTAGTTCAAGGAGAAGAGACACATTTCTAGGTGTACTTAGCTCAAAGTCATTTAGCCGGTGTTCAAAAAGCTACAAAAGGCAGACAGCACTTGTGGACTTGCTCAGTTTGCATTATAAAGGTAACAGGAATGCCTCTGGGCATGTTCAGATTTCATGTTGAAGTTTCATGCAACTTTAAAAGAAAAAAATGACAGGACATTTTGAAGGCATATTACATAAGAGATTGTCTAAAAGTTCACTGCTTCACTTAGCTGCTAATATGTTGGGGCTGAATATTCTTTATGTTTTCTTCTCTGGTACTGGAGGCAAATGCTGTGCTACTGAGTCATATCCCCTCATAGATCTTCTGTGTTTTATTGCTCCAGAGTCCAAAAGGGAAGTATAACTCTGGCCATCATTGAGGTTAACACATTTCTTTTTTCTTTCATGTATCTCTTTCTTCCCCTTTCCTTTTTACTTTTCTCCATCCCGTGACTTCTTCCCTCTTCCTCTCTCTTCCTTTCATTGGTCCTTATTTTAGTTGAGTGCCACATCTGGCTGTTTCATAATTTAATTAAAATAAAGCTATTTGGTATGGAATATACCTCTATATATGTTTGTATGTATATAAATAAAACTATATATATATATATATATACATATGTATTTCTCTCTCTCCATGTATTTTCTTAAGACAGTGTCTTACTATGTAGCACTAGCTGGCATGAAACTTACTATGTAGACCAGGCTGATCTCAAACCCACAGAGATCTGTCTGCCTCTGCCTCCCAAGTTCTGGGTTTAAAAAGGTGTGTGCCATCAATTCCAGCTCTAACATGTTCTTTTATTAGTGTTTAACCATGAACAGTTTTCCCCTCTTTGGGTTAGTGTTTTGCAGTGAGGCATGTGTGTATAATGGGTACATTTGTGAAAATCTTCTCAAGAACAATGACACTTAAGATTTTTCTTTTGGAGCCTAGCGTGGTGGCACACGCCTTTATCCCAGCACTTGGGAGGCAGAGACAGGGAGATCTTTGTGAATTTGAGGGCAGCCTGGTCTACACAGTGAGTTCCAAGACAGCCAGGGCTATGTAGAGAGACCCTGTCTTAAAAAACGGAGACTTTTCTTTTGGAAAAAAATGCAACTATACAATACTGATGCTGAAATTTGCTGTGTCGTTGTGGGGCAGACCTTTTTCTTTTAGTAGATTATTTTGCAGACATTTTTTGTTTTTGCAGGCTTGCTTGGAACTCACTATGTAACTTAGAGTAACTTCAAAATTTCAGGGATTCTCCTGCCCCAGCCTCCTAGTGAAGCAGCAGCCAGCACACTTAGCATGGCTTTTCTCTTCATAGAGGTTTGACTAGAGCAATAGCCCTAGGGAAGGAAGCCCATTTGAAGAAACAAAACAAAACAAAACACATGGGGTTTGTAAAGTTCTGGGTTCTAGTGTTGACTTTTTTGGTAGGAACTTGAAAAATTTTGTATTAAAAATGTGCTTGTTTTTCTGCCAAAAGAAGTATTTCAAAGCCAGATGTCTTAA
>LZPO01117087.1:73476-83588 GCA_001675575.1 Neotoma lepida
AAAGAAAAAAGAAAGGAAGAGGAAAAAGAAAAGAAAAAGCCTGTGAATTGGGAGAACATATTAACATATTTATAAACCATATATATGATAAGAAATTCATATAAAAAAAACAAGGACTCATACGACTTACTCCCAGGAAAACAAGCCAATTAGAAAAATAGACAAGGGTCTTGAGTAAACAGTTTTCCCCCAGACAACATACAAATGGCCAACAGGGATGTGAAAAAGCATTCAGCTTCAGTAACTATTAGCAAAATGAAAATGAAAACCACAGTGAGAAATCACCTCACAACTGTCTGAAGGATAATTATCAAAAAGGCAAGTGATAACACATTGGCAAGGATGTGGAGAAAAGGCAACCTTGGTAGATTGTTGCCGAGATAGTAGTTTAGGATAGCCGTTATGGCAAAGAGTATGGGGCTTCCTAAAGAAAACAAGAAAGGGGATAAGAAAATGGGGCTGGTGGTGTAGCTCAGGGGAACAGCACTTCCTTAGCAAATACAGGGCCCTGAGTTTGATGCCCAATACAATACGTATGCACAACACACACACACACACACACACACACACACACACACACACACACACACACGATTCATCATTTCTCTTCTGCGTGTTTAAGAAAAATCTGCACTCAAATGTTCCTTGTAGTTTTTCACAATGGCTGAAATACGGAAGCAACTTAAGTGTCTGTCAGATGAATGGATGAGGAAATTATGGCATATACATACATATTTGCACAATGGACTATAATTTAGTCTTTCAAAAGGTTATGTTATTTGTGACAATATTAGTGAACCAGAAGGACATTAAGCTAAGTGAAATAAAATTATGCAGACACAGAAAGAAACCTACTACATGATCTCATTTATATGTAGAATCTGAAAAAGTTGAGTACATAGAAATAGACTACAACCACGGCTAGCAGGGCCAGGGAAAGGTAGGGAATAGGGAAGAGAGTAGGTCAAAGGGTGCCACAAACTTGAATTTATGTAGAGTAGATAAGCCTATAAACCTAACATACAGCAGGATTTTGGTTAATAATGTGTTGTATATTGAAAATTTACTAAGAGAGGAGATTTTAGGCATTCCCACTGCATACACTTATCTATGTGCATGCACACATACCAGCATGCACATATGCTGACACACAATGGTAACAATGGAAGGTGATGGAAATGTTAAGTTACTTGACTCTAGTTGTAATTTCAGTATGGATATGCATGCCAAAACATCATCTCATATGCCTTTAATTTATACAATAAAAATATCTGTAAGTGCATATGTATATACTGAGCATTTCTTTGTGTCTTCCTTAAGCCCACTAAGGCCCCAATCCGACATCCTCATATATTTTAAAGGCAAATGCAAAGAAATAGCTTTGTTCTCTTTTGCATTTTTTACAGATTAACATATCTTCTGGAAAACTTGTTGTTGCCATGGCAACAAGTTTTATCTATCTCTGTAGTGTACTGCATAAAAATAGCCCTTTGTGTTGGAGAATGATGCTAGTGACAGGTGGCTGGGTGAATGTATAGCAGGGTGCTTTGTCAGGAGCAGTTTCCCAACATTCCATTGTTTAAAGTTGTGAAATCAAAATGAGTATTGATTTTTTTTTCCTCTCAAAATGTAACTTTATCTAGCAAATGCAGGAACTGGCGCACTGATACTCTGTTTAATTATGCATTACAAGCCTTCCTTTGTAGGTCAGGTCAGTATGATGATTGAAGCTACCGCATGGTGATGAGTAACAACTTTCCCCTTCTTTTGTTGGTGATATAGGGTGTGGAACATAAGGTTGGTGCAGAGGACCAGTAGGGGCAATTTTTTCACTCTAGAACCCAGCTTCTTAGATTGTAGGTCACAGCCCTGTATGAGGTTGCATAACTGAATGTGCAGTAACCAAAAATGAATTCAAAATCAAATATGCAGTGAATCGTAGGTATTTTTGGCAGCACTCACCTGCTGCCTTCACTGCAATCTGGGTTCTGAACACAGTGTGCACCTTGTACTCTCTAGCCCATCACACAGCCCCAACGAGTGCTGCCTGAAGCACTTTGGCTCAGATTTGAGACTGTTGCATATTATGAATTGTAGTGGGTTTCCACCCTGTAAGTACAAAGTGCTCCGTGCTTATAGAAACAGTAGTGTAATTATAGAAAACAAAGATTATTAATGTTTTCCTACTACCATTACTGGGCATGTAAGTATCAAATTAATATAAGTTTGGGTTATATTGTGTTAGAATGTTTGACTTTTAAGCAAGGAGCAGTGGCTCATGCCTGTAATTATAACACTTGGGAAGTAGAGGAAGTAACATCAGAAATTCAAGGTCATATCATCCTTGGCTACATAGCAAATTAAGAGACCAGCCTGGCTGCATGAGATAACACACACACACACACACACACACACACACACAAATGAATGAATGAATGAATGTTGATTTTAGACATTGAATTGCCATCTTGAATTGGATGAAAAAATCGTCCAATGAATTTTGGCTTGGATTAGGGTAGAATTTTGAAAATTTTTAAATTTGAAAAAATTTCTGAAATTTCTTTAACATACCTTTTCCATGTTGTACTACATTTTTATGTATTATGCATTTTCAGACTTGACAGTGATCATTTCTGTAAAGTGTTAAGGTTCTCTGTGTCCTGTAGTATCAAATATTCCTCCAGAATTTAATTTTTATGTAAAAACAAACAATATATCCATTGCATTAGTTTGCAAATTTTCTTTTGTCTTGAACAAATGGTAGAATTATAAGTATACAAATAACTATTTTAAATTAAGATTACTTGTGATTTATTATCAATTAATCTGTGAATTGTAATTCTATTTAGTATACCTATATATTTGGAGTTATGTAAAAATTTCTTGGGCAAAAAGGTCACGAGTGGCAAAAGTTGAAGCAGCCCTGCTCTAAGAACACAGAGTTCTGCCTAAGCACTTTGCACTTCTAAACCAAGAAGTAGGAACTGTTCAGATGGGACACATGTGCTTTGAGATGTTATCAAGTAGTAACTTCCATGGCTTCTGACATGGAACAGCTCCTTTGGAAAGGTCAGCTCTCCCTGATGGTTTTAGTATTGACTTCACACGTTTAGCCAAGGATGGAATCTGATCCTAATCTTATTTTTTCTTTAAAAAAAATCCTTTGGGCAAATTCTTAGAGTAGCACCATGCAAACAATTTGCCATTTTCTTATCTTTCTTTTAGAAATTTGTCTTATATGTAAACAACAGCTTCCTATTACTGAAATAAAATGTACTATAGTTTTGAGAATTTTAGAGACCTTCTTGAGAAAATGCCAAAGATGGGAGTTTTACAGCTAAAAGCAGCAGCTCTAGTTCTTATATGCACTGCATGACTACAGAGACAGAATCACTGCTTTTGTCTTTTCTCTTAGAGTCAGTACACATAATGCTTTGTTGTTAAGAGTATAGAACATGGGGGTAGGAGTAGGGCTGGAGAGATGGCTTAGAGGTTAAGAGCACTTGCTGCTACTGCAAAAGACCTGGGTTCGATTCGCGGCATGGTGGCTCTCAACCTTTCATAATCCCTATTCCAGGGGCACTAAGCTTGTGCATGGTATGCATATGTACATGCAGACAAAACATTCATATACATAAAATAAAAGTAAATATATCCAAAAATAACATCAGAAAATGTTATTTTCAACCGACTGGCTTTCTGTGTATGCATACTACTCTTAGGGCTTTTGTGTATTAACTCATTAATTCTTAGAAATATTTTGTCAGTATTTCCTGAAGGAGACATCCTTGCTGTTTTGGGTAAGTTTTTTTTTTTTTTTGAGTAAGTAGTTGTAGTTTTGTATAGTGTAAGACTTGGTTACTCCTTCTTGTGTACCAGTATGTTAAAGTGTTTGTTATACTGAAAGTCTAAAAATATTCTTCTATCAGGAGTTGGCGAATACTGTCTGTGAGCCAAATTCATCTGCCACTTAATTTTCTATAGTGGTCTATGACTCGAGAGTGGGTCTTACATCTTAAATGGTTCTTTTTTAAAAAATAGTTTTAAAATATTTTTTTTGTGCATTAGTGTTTTGCCTACATGTATGTCTGTGTGAGGGTGCTAGATCCCCTGGAATTACAGTTACAGACATTATGAGCTGCCATGTGGAGGTTGGGAATTGAACCTCAGGAAGAGCAGTCAGTGCTCTTAATTTCTGAGCCATCTCTCCTGCCCTTTAAAATTGTTCTTAAATTTTGTAAGCAAAGTAAATTGTGGCATGTGGCAATTAGATGAAATCTAGATTTCAGCTTCCATTTGCAAAGTGTTATGGGAACATAACCACACTCATCTGTTTCCATATTGCTCACGGCTGCTTTTGTGTGATTGTGGCAGAGTTGAGTAATTGTGGCAGAGACCAGAAAGCTAGCAGGGCCTGAAGTGCTTTCAGGAAAAGGTTGCTGCTCCCAATTGGTAATCTCCATCTAGAATGGTAGGTTGTATTGAAGAGTCAAAACAGATGATGTGTAGGTTCCTAAGTACATAAATTCTCATTTGGTCCATTTTTTCCCTTTCTTCCACTAAACTTAGTTCTGTGTACTATGGCCTATCTCAAATATACTTGGTTTCAGTTTTCTTTCTGAACCCATATTAGTTTTTAATCATAAATATTCACTACCCTACCCAGTGAGGCTGACAGTAATGCACATTATCATCTCACTGTTAATATGTTTCTTTTGCTAGAACAGTAATTGTAATCTCTCCACCTCTTTTTGTTTCTAACCATATTGCTTTCTGCTTTTGGGCTTTCAACCAACATATAAACACCGACAGCTTACTAATCTGAATTAAGCCACCTGGACTGAGGTGAATTTTTAAGTTAATAAATCACACACATGATTAAGATCACATACTCCCCACTCATCAGGGAGTATTTGCTTAATTTGCTTGACATAATCAAGTTTGGAACATCTATGCAATTTAGATTATTTTTCTCATTTTCCACTGAAAAATAACAATGCTATTTTGAGTTATAACCCATATCCCATAAAACTTGCACATTTGAAGTATGCAAGCCAGTGATTTTACTATAGTCACAGAGTTGTACAGCTGTAACCACTATTTAATTCTAGAATAATTCCACATCACTTCCAAAAGAATTCCCAGAGTCCTTAGTGGTGACCTCCAATCCTACTATCCTAGACAGCCAGAGAGGCTATTTATGTGTCTATGTAATTGCCTATTCTGGACATCTCATAGAAATGAAATCATAAAGTTGAGCAAAATGGTGAACTCATAACCTCAGCACATGGGAGACTGAGGCAGAAGTATCACTGCAAGTTTGAGGTTAATCTGGGGTACATAGTGATTTTGAGTCCTTCTGGGGATATAGAGCAAGAGTTTGTTTTAAGAAAAACAGCAAACAAAAAGAAATGCAGTCATATAATATATAGTTACTTGTCACTGGCCATGTAGCATGTTTTCAAGGTTCATCTATGTTGTAGTATGTAGTTGTATTTTGTATGACCCAGTCATATTCCCTTGTTATAGATATATTACATTTTGTTTGTTGATTCATAAATTGATGGACATTTGTTTTAGTTTTACCTTTTGGCTGTTGTGAATAGTGCTGCTGTGAACATTTATGTGTGAGGTTTTTGTGTGGACATGTTGTTTTGAAATTACACATGGGAGTAGAGTTATATCACATTATAACTCTGTGGATACTCTTTTGAGGAAATCCCAGACACTTTTGCAAAGCTCCTGTAGTGTCTTAATTCTTACCACCTGTGTGAAGCTTCTCATTTCTTCACATCCTTGTTAGTAGTTATTATTGTTTGTTTTGAATTAAGCTAGCCTACTGTGTGTGTAGTGGTAGCTCATTGTGCTTAATGGTTTTGGAACAAGGTACCTTTCTTTGTAGACCAGTCTAGCCTAGAACTTGCAGTGATATTCTTGCTTCTGCTTTCTGAGTGTTCGGATTATAAGCATGCACCACCATGCCTGGGTCATACTGTAGGTAGTCCCTAAATGAGTTCCATTCCTCTCCCACTTAGTTGTTTTGAGACAGGGTTTCATAGTGTAGCCCATACTGGTCTAGAAGTCACTATGTAACTTAGGCTGTCTTTGCACTCACAGTAATACTCCTACCTCAGCCTCCTGGGTCCTGGGATTACAGGTATATACACCATACCTAGCTTTGAGGGTCTCCTCATATACTTACTGGCTACAGGTATATGTTCACTTTTTTTGAGATAGTGTCTATGTCTTCCAGGCTGGTCTCTAATGCTAGCTGTAGTAGAAGATGATCTCAAACTTGTGATCCTCCTGCTTATACCTTCCAAGTGCTAGGATTGCAGGTGTGCACCACCACACCCAATTTATGTGGTTCTAAGGATGGAACCTAGGGCTTTGTGTGTTCTTGGAAAGCATTGACTGAGCTACATCCCTAGCCTTGTATGCATCTTCTTTAGACTTATATGTATTCAGATTGCTTGTCCATTTGAACAATTGTATTGCTTTTCTTTATTGCTTGAATTGTAAGGCTTGTAAAATATATTCTGGATATAGATATCCAATCAGATAAATGATTTGTAAAAATTTTCTCCCATTCTTTAGTTTGACCTTTTCTTTCTTTTTGGTATTCTTTGAAATAAGAAAGTTTTAACTTTTGATGAGGACTTAAAATTGTTTCTTGTGCTTTGTGGTTTTGGTGTCTTTCTTAAAAACTTTCTTTCTTTCAGGCTGGGAGATGGCTCAGTGGTTAAGAGCACTGCTCTTCCAGAGATCCTGAGTCCAATTTCCAGCAACCACATGGTGGCTCACAACCATCTGTAATGAGATCCAGTGCCCTCTTCTGACCTGCAGGGATACATGCAGGCAGAATATTGTATACATAATAAATAAATAAATCTTTAAAAAAAGTTTAATAAAAAATTTCTTTTCTTTTTCTTTTTTTTTTTATTTTTGGGACAGGGTTTCTCTGTGTAACAGTCCTAGCTGTCCTGGATTTCACTCTGTAGACCAAGCTGGCCTCTAACTCAGAGAGATCACTTGCCTCTGCCTCCCAAGTGCTGAGATTAAAGACATGCACCACCATGCCTGGCCCTTAAAAGCTTTCTTTAAAACACTTAAACTCTTAAATGCACCAGGCATTCTTTTGGGGCACCAACCAGTTCCCAAATCATGGTATGGAGACTTCTTATTAGTTATGAATGCTCAGCCTTAGCCCTTGTTTTAATCTGTTTCTCTTTATCTAAGTTTTGCCTTGGGGCTTTTTACCTTTTCTTTCTGTATGTCCTACTCTGTGTCTGCTGGCTGGCAGCTGCCTGGCTGGACCCAGACATCTCCCTCTCTTTTTCCCCTGTTCTCTTCGTTCTTCTCGAGCCTAGATTTCTCCTCCTATTTATTCTCTCTGCCCGCCAGCCCCACCTATCCTTTCTCCTGCCTAGCTATTGGCTGTTCAGTTGTTTGTTAGACTAATCATGTGCCTTAGGAAGGCAAGATGAAACAGGAACACATCTTTACATAATTAAACAAATGCAGCATAAACAAATGTAACACATTTTTACATTGTTAACAAATGCACAAGAAACAAATATAATACACCTTCACATAGTTAAAGTAATATTCAGCAGCATAAACAAATGTAACACATTTTTGCCTAGTTAAAATAATATTCCACAACACTTAAAGAATTTAAGTTATATTTATTTATTTGAGTGTTGGGAAGGGTACACATGCAGAGATCTGCTGTGGGATGGTCTTTCTGTATGCTGTGAATATATGTTGCTCCCATTGGTTAATAAACAAAGCTGCTTTGGCCTATAGGAAGGCAGGATAAGAGCCAGGCAGGAAATCCAAACAGAGAGACAGGGAGAAAAGAAGGGCAGAGTCAAGGAGATGCCATCCAGTTGCCCATGGAACAAGATGCCAGCAGACCCATAACTTCACAGCCACATGGCAAAATACAGACTAATAGAAATGATGTCAGAGCTAGCTAGCAAGAAGCCTGAGCCATAGACCAAACAGCTTGTAATTAATAATAAGCCTCTGTGTGTTTATTTGGGACCAAGCAGCTGCAGGATGCAGGAAAACTTCCAGCTATAGAGAACAGAGGACAATTTTCAGGAGTTGGTTCTCTCTTTCTCTCATGTGGGTCCTGGGGATCACACTCAGGTTTTTAGACCTTTATACACTGAGCCATCATCATCTCACTGGCCTTTGGTATTATGTTTAAGAAACCATTGCCTAATCTGCAATCACGAAGATTTACATCTACTTTTTTTTTTCTGTGTGTTTGTAGTTCACATGTTGAAATTTTTTTTCAAATCCATTTTGAGTTAAATTGTCTATGTTCTATGAAGTAATGGCTCAAATTTATTCTTTTCTACATGGGCCTGTAGTTGTCTTAGCACCATTTGTTGACTTTGTTATTCTGAATCTCATGTATCCCAGGCTGGCCTTGAACTTGCTTTGTAGCCAAGAATGACCTTAAACTTCTGATCCTCTAGCTTCTACCTCCACAATGCTGGGACTTGAGAATGTACCACCACTCCTTGTTCTATCACATTCTTTTGGAACCTTGTCTACAATCAGTTGTCTGTAAATGTAAGTGTATATATATTTGACTGTGAGTTCTATCTCATTGAGATATATTTCTGCCATCATTTGAGTATCATAGTATCTTGATTTGTTTCATTTATTTATTTTTGAGAAAGAGTCTCACTATATAGTCCTGGCCCACCTGCAACTCACTGTTTAGAACAGGCTAGCTTTGAACTCATAGAGATCCACTTAATGAGGTGGATGGCACAGAGGACAGAACTGCAAAATATGGAAATTGACCATTGTGAGTCCAAAAGGCGGCCAGATGTCTGATTATAAATGTGAATTTAGAGTTGTAGGAAACCTTGAACACTTGGTCTTGCTTATTTTCCTTTTAGTGTTTGAGTGATAAATAAATGCTGGCATTAAAGGTGTGTGTGCCAACATGCCTGTCCTGTTTTATGTATTCAAAATTTTTTCAGAAAAGGTTTTTGAGGCTTTGAGGATTGATCCTAGGGCCTTGTACAAACTAGGCAAATGCTCTGCCTCTGATTTAATATCTCCAGCCTGATTCATCTTTCAATCTTGTTAGCTCATTTTCCCCTCTTTTTCTCCTTTTATTGAAAATAGATTTTTTTATCATACAATATATCCTGGTTATAATTTCCCCTCCCTCTACTCCCAGTTCCTCCCCACCTCCCCTCCCATCCTGATCTACTGCCTTTCTTTCTCTCATTAGAAAAGAACAGGCTTCTAAAGGATAATAAGATATAACAAAATAAAATATAATAAGATAAGACAAAATGGGTCTCTGATTGTTGTGCCTTCTCTTGGGCTCTGTTCATTCTGTTAGTTTGTCTTGTTAGTTTGTTTTTGAGACAGGATCATAGAATGTAGCCCAAGGCTGGTCTCAGACTTGGACAGCCATCTTACTTCTGCCTTATAAGTGCTAGATTTACAGGCATTTGCCATCAGTCCTGATTGTTTCACCTATTTTGAATACAGCCTGCCTCTATAAAATTATGGTGTTTCATGATTTATGGTATCTTAATTGGTATTGAAGCTTTCAGACTGGCTGTTAGTGGCTTGAGAAAAGGTAGGAGCTAAGGGTCTGGGAGTATGGGGAGTAGGGATTGAATCATTCCCCAGTAGTCATCAAGGTTCCAAAGCAGATATCAAAATAGGCTAGCTTTATGTAACTGTAGAGCTGAATACTGACAGTTCCAGTTCCTGGTTATGGATGCTTTTAAGAAATGCTGTGTCACCCATTGAATAAGGTGGATGGCATGGAGGATGACAGCACTGCAAAATATGGACATTGACCACTCTGCATCCAAAAGGTGGACAAATGTCTGATTCTAAACATGAAGCATTGTTAGGAAACCTTGCACACTTAGTTTTGCTTATTTGCTTTTTAGTGTTTGAGTGAAAAATGAAAATCTAAGCCGAAAGTGGTTCATTCAGTAAGAGTAAGAGATTTGCTAAGTGGTAGTGGGGCTGTGTTCCCAGAATGCTACCTAAAGTACTGATGTCTTTGGTTTATCCTTCTTCCTCCAGTTCTAGCTACCCCTCAGAGAGGTCTGGAC
>LZPO01117087.1:86629-100769 GCA_001675575.1 Neotoma lepida
CGGTAGCCCAGGCTGGCCTCGAACTCACAGAGATCCACCTGCCTCTGCCTCCCGAGTGTTGAATTAAAGGCTTGCGCCACCATAGCCCGGCTTCCTCTCTTATTCTTTATACTTGTATTTCTACAACTGTTGCTCTCTACAAACTCATTTGAAATTAAATTGCATATATCATACTTTCTTTTACCTTAATATATAAACCTAACAATATGTTCACCTGTCCAATTCTAGTATATACATGAGGTAGTTGCAAACCCAGACTTTTTCAAGAAATATGTTCATAAACTAGATTATAGCATTTATATGCAGCTCTTTTGTCTTTAGCTCTGTAATATCTAGTGAAGATATGATTTTCACAGTTTTCCGCAGAAGCTTAAGTTTGAAACCTATATATGTATATTGTTATTCAAATAAAGGAAATTTGGGCTGGTGGTATAGCTTAGTGGTAGAGTATTTGCCCAGTATGCATGAGACCCTAGGTTCAACCCTTAGTACTGCAAAACAAAAAATAGAACACAAGAGGAAATTTAATATTAATGCAATACTTTAGTCTCTGATCTGTTTTCAAATTCATTAGTTATTCCTAAAACATTCTTTGTTAGAGTAGTTATTCTCTATTGCAGGCTGTAGCCAAGATGACATATTGAATTTATTTGTCATAGCTCTTTCATTTCCTTTGATCTGGAATAGTTCCCATAAGCCTTTCTCTGCTCTGTTCTTTTCTTCTTTTTCTGAGACAGAGTCTCACTACAGAGTCCTGGCTGATCTGGAACTTGCTTTATAGACTATGCTGGCCTCAAACTTGTGGCAATTCTCTTGCTTTTGCTTCCCAAGTACTGGGATTCTGGGCATGTGCCACCATGCTTAGACTTTTTTTTATTTGATCACATTGACATTTTGAAGAAGGATGTATCATGACATTATTTTATAGAATGTGCCAAGTTTGTTTTTTTTTTCTTTTTTTTTTTTTGACCAAAGTACTGGGTGAGTGATGTACATGTCTTACTGCCTCTTATTGATAATTGTAATTTTGATCATTAGGTCAAAGTATTATTTAGACCTGTACTATCTTTAAATATGATATACTAAATGAACAATACCCTAGAGCCCCTTACATTAATGTTTTAGAGTGAAAATTTATGACTAAAAGTTTTCAAAACTGTTGAGATCTAAAGCTAGGACTGGTGGTGCCAGCCTGTCATCCCAGCTACTTTGGAGGTTTAGACAAGGGGATTACAAATGCAGAGCTTGATTGAGTGAACTCAGTTTGTGGAGCTACTGTTTGAAAAATTTAAATAGACAAAGTGAGGGTTAGGGATAAAGCTGTGCAGTGCCTGCATAGAATGCACCTGGCTCTGGATTTGCTTTCTAGTATGACAAGCAGATAGATAGACAGATTGAATATACCTAATATGAATTCTTATTTTTCACTATAGAAATGTGAATGTAAAATTTAGCCAACTAACTGACTCTCCTTCCTTCCCCCTCTTTTTCCTTTGTTTTCATTTTTTTCTTTATCGTCTTTTTGTCCTCCTTTCTTTCTTTGAATCTCTTTGTTTTGTTTTGCATTTTCGAGACAGGGTCTGTCCCGGAACTCACTCTGTAGACCAGGCTGGCCTTGAATTCACAGAGATCCATCTGCCTCTGCCTCCTGAGTGCTGGGTTTTCTCTGAATCTTTCTTTCTCCCTCACTTTCTCTCTCTTCCTTCCCTATCTTCCATTCTACCTTTCTTTCTTTTTTTCATAGTTACATGTAGCCCAGATTGACCTTGAACTTACTATACAGCTGTGGCCTTAAACTTGCTGCTATACAGCTATACAGCAGCACCTTCCTATGTGCTATGATTAAGGCATATGCCATCACACCTGGCTCTATTTTATTTATTTCTTTATGCAGGCATTTGTCTTCATAAGGTTTTTTAAATTTCCAGATCTTTTTCTTTCTCATATCTTAACTAAATATTTTAAATAAGTCTTTTTATTATAGTAAAATATAGTGAATTGCCATTTTAATCATTTTAAGCCTACAGTTCAATATTAAACATATTAAAAATATTACACAGTCATCACTAGCATTTATTGGCACCTGGATTTTCTTCTTTGATGTAATTTTTCTGTTTTTTTCATTGTTTTTTAAATTAAATTTATTCATTTATTTTATAGCCCGACCACGGTTTCCCCTCCTCTCCTCTCATTCCCTCCCCCCACCTCCCCTCTGCCCACCACAATCCACTCCTCCTCTGTTTCTGTTCAGAAAGGGGCAGGCCTCCCATGGGTGTCAACAAAGCATGGCATATCAAGTTGAGGTAGGACTAAGCTCCTCCCCTCATATTAAGGCTTGGTAAAGTAACCTAGTATGAGGAATAGGTACCCAAAGCCTTCCAAAGCCTCAGGGACAGGCCCTGCTACCACTGCTAGGAGTCTCACAAGTAGAGCAAGTTATACAACTGTCACATATATGTAGAGGGCCTAGGTCGGTCCCATACAGGCTACTTAGCTGTCAGTCCAGACTCTGTCATGAGCCCAGGTTAGTTGTTTCTGTGGGTTCCCTTGTGATGACCTTGACCCCTCTGGCTCCTACAATCCTTTCTCCCTCTCTTCAACAGGATTCCCAGAGCTTGACCCAGTCCTTGGCTGTGAATCCCTGCATCTGTTTCTATCAGTTACTGGATGAAGGATCTCTGATGGCAATTAGGGTAGTCACTAATCTGATTACAGGTGATGGCCAATTCAGGCTACCTATCCACTATTGCTAGGAGTCTTAGCTGGGTATCCTTGTAAATTCGTAGGGCTTTCGCTTGTATCAGGTTTCTTCCTGACCCTGAAATGCCCTCCCTTCAAGACATCTCTTTCATTACTCTCTCTGTTGTGGAATATTAATTTAAGATGTGTTACATTCAATTATGCTGTAGGATATTTAATGATGCAAAGACGTGTTGCATTCTTTTATGTTGCATTTGTTTAACTCTGTAAAGCTGTGTTACTTTGCCTGCCTAAAACACCTGATTGGTCTAATTAAGAGCTAAATGGCCAATAGCTAGGCAGGAGAAAGGATAGGCAGGGCTGGTTGGCAGAGAGAATAAATAGGGAAGAGAGTGCGGAGTGAGAAAAGGAGAAGAGGAGGACCCAGAGGTCAGCCACCCAGCCACACAGTCAGCCATGGAGTAAGAAGGAAAGAAAGNTATATAGAATAAAGAAAGGTAAAATGCCCAGAGGCAAATGAGTTAAAGAGAAATGAGATAATTTAAGTTGGAAAAGTTGGTTAGAAATAAGCCAAGCTAAGGCCAGGCATTCATAAGTAAGAATAAGTCTCCATGTGTTTATTTGGGATCTGGGTGTCAGGCTCCCAAAGAGTTAAAAAAAACAACTACATCTCCCCCTCTATCCTGCCCAAACCTGATCCCTCATGTTCCCATCCCCACTCACCCCTAGTTTACCCAGGATATCTCTTCTATTTCCCCTTCCTAGGGAAATCCATGCATCCCTCTTTGGGCCCTCCTTGTTACCTAACATCTCTGGGTCTGTGGATTGTAGCCTGGTTATCTTTTGTTTTACAACTAATATCCACTTATGAGTGAGTACATACCATGTTTATCTTTCTGGGTCTGGGTTACCTCACTCAGGATGATTTTATCTAGTTCCATCCATTTACCTCCAAATTTCATGATGTCATTGTTTTTCACAGCTGAGTAATACTCTGTGTAAATATACCACATTTTCTTTATCAATTCTTTGACTGAGGGACATCTAGGTTGTTTCCGTGTTCTGGCTATTACAACTAAAGCTGCTATGAACATAGTTGAGCAAGTATCCTTGTGGTATGATTGAGCATCCTTTTTAGGTATATGCCCAAAATTGGTATAGCTGGGTCTTGAGGTAGATTAAATCCAAATTTTCTGAGAAACAGCCATATTGATTTACAAAGTGGCTGTACAAGTTTGCACTCCCACCAGCAGTGGAGGAGTGTTCCCCTTGCTCCACATCCTCTCCAACATAAGCTGTCATCAGTGTTTTTGATCTTAGCCATTCTGACAGGTGTAAGATGGAATCTCAGAGTTGTTTTGATTTGCATTTCCCTGATGGCTGAGGATGTTGAACAATTCTTTAAGGGTCTTTCAGCTATTTGAGATTCTTCTGTTGAGAATTCTCTGTTTAGTTCTGTACCCCATTTAAAAATTGGATTTTTTTGATGTCTACTTTCTTGAGTTCTTTATATATTTTGGTGTTGGCATAACTGAACATCGGCATGTAGAGAAATACAAATAAATCTATATCTATCATCCTGTACAAAACTCAAGTCCAAGTGGATCAAAGACCTCAACATAATTCCAGTTATACTGAACCTGATTGAAGAGAAAGGAAGTGGCCTTAAATGCATTGGCACAGGAGACCACTTCCTAAATATAACACCAGTAGCACAGACACTGAGAGCAACAATTAATAAATGTGACCTCCTGAAACTGCAAAGCTTCTCTGTAAGGCCAAGGACACAGTAAATAAGACAAAATGACAGCCTACAGAATGGGAAAAGATCTTCACCAACCCCATATCCGATAGAGGGCTGATCTCTAAAATAAAGAACTCAAGAAACTAGACAGCAAAATATCAAATAATCCAATTAAAAATGTGCTACAGAGCTAAACAAAGACTTAAAGTTCTTGTCATACAGGTCTTTCACTTGTTTAGTTAGAGTTACCCTAAGGTATTTTATATTATTTGTGGCTATTGTAAAGGGTGATGTTTCTCTGATTTCTCTCTCAGCCCATTTATCATTTGTATATAGGAGGGCTACTGATTTTTTTGAGTTGATCTTGTATCCTGACACATTACTGAAGGAGTTTATCAGCTGTAGGAGTTCCCTGGTAGAATTTTTGGGGTCACTTATGTACACTATCATATCGTCTGCAAATAGTGAATGTTTGACTTCTTCCTTTCCAATTTGTATCCCTTTGATCTCCTTTTGTTGTCTTATTGTTCTAGCTAGAACTTCAAGTACTATATGGAATAGGTATGTCTTGCTCCTGATTTTAGTGGAATTGCTTTGAGTTTCTCTCCATTTAATTTGGCTGTCAGCTTGCTGTATATTGCCTTTATTATGTTGAGGTATGTTCCTTGTATCCCTGATCTCTTCAAGACTTTTATCATAAAGGGTGTTGGATTTTGTCAAAGGCTTTTTCAGCATCTAATGAGATGATCATGTGTTTTTTTTTCTTTCAGTTTGTTTGTATGATGGATTACATTGACAGATTTTCTTATGTTGAACCATCCTAGCATCCCTGGGATGAAGCCTACTTGGTCATGGTGGATGATCTTTTTGATGTGTTCTTGGATTCAGTTTGCCAGTATTTTATTGAGTATTTTTGCATCAATGTTCATGAGGGAAATTGGTCTCTTTCTTTGTTGGGTCTTTGTGTGGTTTGGGTATCAGAGTGACTGTGGCCTCATAGGATGAATTTGGCAATGTTCCTTCTGTTTCTTTTTTGTGGAATAATTTCAAGTGCATTGGTATTAGCTCATCTTTGAAAGTCTGGTAGATTTCTGCACTAAAACCGTCTGGCCCTGGGCTTTTTTTGGTTTGGAGACTTTTAACGACTGTTTCTATTTCCTTAGGGGTTATTGGTCTATTTAAATTGTTTATCTGCTCTTGATTTAACTTAGGTAAGTGGTACCTTGGGTGTGAAGCTTCCCTGGAGTATGATCAATGTACCAGGTGTAACATGTTTAAAGAAAACTGACTTTTCCTTTCACAGCAACTACTAAATGCCACTAGGTCCTCAGCCTGTCTCTTATACACATCTAGATGTGTATAAGAGACAGGAGTATGATCAATGTACCAGGTGTAACATGTTTAAAGAAAACTGACTTTTCCTTTCACAGCAACTACTAAATGCCACTAGGTCCTCAGCTAGGGCTGGGATGTCCTTCCCACTCCCACGCCTGGCTCCATGCTGGGATTTTTGACTGTCTTGAGCTTGAGCATGCTGTCACAATTGCTATGAGTTCTTATGTGCAACTGTCCTGTTGTGTCCAGAAAGCACTATTTCCTTTTAGTCATCCACCACTTTTAACTCTTACAACTTTTTTGCCCCATCTTCCTCAAACATCCCTGGGCCTTGGGGGGAATGAGTATGATATAAACATCCTATATAGGGTTAGTACACTGCAGTCTCTTATTCTTTGCACATTGACTAGTTGTGGGTCTTTGTTTTAATTGCCATCTGCTGCAAGAAAAAGGTTCTCTGATGAGAGTTAAGAGATGCACTAATCTATGGATATAGCAATGAGTCATTTCAAGAAGTCATTTTAGAGCCTGGCTGTGGTGGCGCACGCCTTTAATCCCAGCACAGAGGCAGAGGCAGGCGGATTTATATGAGTTCGAGGCCAGCCTGGGCTACCAAGTGAGTTCCAGGAAAGGTGCAAAGCTACACAGAGAAACCCTGTCTCGAAAAACAAAAAAACAAAACAAAAAAAAGAAGTCGTTTTAGTACTATGTCCATTTAACAGAATAATACTAGGTTTGCCATGGGTCCTGTGACCTATCTAATCATGGGTCCTTGGTTCTGATAATGGTGTCAGATATGGGTTCCATCTCATACAGCAGGCTTTAAATTCAATCAGAAAGTGTTTGGTTACTCCTATAACATCCATGCCACCATTGTACTAGTGGGCAAAGCTTGCCAAGACAGTTATTGTTGTAGCTCATAGCTTCACAGCTGGGTAAGACTGATGATTATTTTTCTCATGTGTTAGCATGCATAGAACTTCTAGCACTATGAAAGCTAGCCAGTAGGTATAAAGCTTTCAGGTCAGTACTCACCTGAGTTCTCTCTGTTTTGTGACTCAGTATGTGGTATATTCAGCAATAGGCTCTACTATCAATTTCTGGAGGGTAACCAAGAACAATGGCAATAGCCTATAATGTTTGGGAGTCAATTGGATCCTACTAGCCAACAAGTCAAAAAGAGCTAACCTATTCCTGGTATTGGGGTTTTAATTTACTAGCATATGGTGTCTAGTTGGGATATTGTTTCCCTGTTATATGGTTACCCCATTTAAATTCTTTAATATATGTCTATATATATGTATTTCAAGGACCTTCTACAGTAGTAGGTTTCCATGACTTTTTCAAAAGGCCTTTAGTGTGAGTTATCTCTCTCCATATTCCTTCTTCTTTCCTGCCTTTCCGTCCTCCACCCTATTTAACCCTTCCTGTTCTGTTATGTCCCTTTCTTCCTTTATATTACTGTATCACATATTCCCTCCCTTGAAAGCCCACCCATGGCCCCTTACTAATTTTCTAACATCTATGGGTACTCCCCAACTTCGTTTCACTTAAAAAATAATCCACTGATTTCAATCTGTGCTTCCCATAATCTCATAGGTGTGGGACTATCCACTTGAGTGTGGTTGACCTACCAGGATCCACACTTTAAAGAAATCTGTCCCTCTCCCAGAAGTAATCAATTGTCCAAACCTCTCAGTTAGGGGTGGGGGCTTGTAAGCCCTTCCTTATTCCATGCTAGCCTGTTGACTGGCTTGATCTTGTGAAGGACTTGTGTAGACAACCACAACTTCTATGAATTGATGAATGCAGGGGTCTTGTCATGACCAGAAGATAGTGTTTCACCACTGGCTTCCCCAGTTTCTGGATCTTATAGTCTTTCCACCTCTCCATCAATGGACCCTGGGCCGTGTGTGTGTGTGTGTGTGTGTGTGTGTGTGTGTTTATGCACACGTATGCATGTGATATAGATCTCCCATTTGTGGCTGAGCACTCCACAGACACTTGTCATTTTCTTTTGTCATAAACCAGTCAGGACCAAAACCTAAAGGAAACTTTACCTTCTCTTTTCTCTGTGTGGATGATGTGTTGTTCAAATAGCAGGGGCTCAACTTTTGGCTTGTTTTGGATTACTGAGCACCATCCTTCAGAAACAATTTCCTTATGCTCTCTCAGTCATCTGGCGTGAGCACAGATCTTTTACTCAATAAAACAAGTTAATAATAATAACAGGCTGAAAGATCTTTATAATAAATACATTTGTACAGCTTTTCAAATCCTAGGTTATTGAAATTCTGTCAGCCTTGGCTGGTTTCCATGTTCCTTCTGCCCTTGTGTTTTCTTTCTTTCTTCCTTTTTTTTTCCTTGAGCTATTCCCGCTGACTTCAGAAGGATGCTTGGCACTCTAACAGGAAGAGTGGCATTGCTGGGTGCAAAGTGGTAAGGGTAAGGTCACATTTGATTATGCTAATCCTCCTTAGGTTTTGGTAGACGAGTGCCATGCTGTCTTAATGTATGTTTTCCAGGTAAGGTAGGAGTATAAAAACATAAAGATAAAATGGCCTCTTAAAGGTGAGTATCTGATTCTCTACCTTCTCCACCATAGTAACAATTGATAATATAAAACAGATGTTCCTCGGACAAGAGCGAAATAGTGGAGCTGGATCTTTTATGACTGTGTGTTTATTATTTGTAGTGGTGAATTTTTTGAATCGTAAAAGTGATGCTGTTTCTAATTAGAAATTGTGAGGCATTTAAGATGTGAGGCAAAATTATCAGGAAAGGTGAGAAACAAGTGATTCCTAGTTTCCAGCACCTTCTCTTCTATGGGATAAATCAATAAATAGTTTTTGATGTCATGAAAGGGCAAATTTCTAATAGGCTTTACCCAACTTCAGCATGCCATTTACACAACAGACAAACCACTAAATTTACAAAGTGTTTAATCACATCCTAGATCAGGGTTTTGAGTGCCTGGAAGCAATTCCCTAGAATTATTTTGAATGGTCAGATTAGAAGGTTTCTGCCATGACATATATTGTATTATCTTGTGTTTCAAAATTCTTTATATGGTGTTAAATATGTGGGAGGATTTAAATAAATTCTCCTCAGTGTTTCATGGGATGAGATGATCCAATGGGAACTGAATGTTTTCAATTAGGACGTTTCCATGGATACCATTAAGCATGCCAAAATTCATAGCCACAGGAGGTTTTTACATCTTTCAATTATTGATTAAGAAATCTGAGAACAATTTCAAGAAATGTGGGATGTAGGTGGAGGCTAAATTCTGAGGATAGTATAAAATTTGCCTTTTCTCCCCTGGCTAAATGATAGTCCAAAAATACTCTAGGCAGGCAGCCAAAGTCTAACAACAGGTTTCCATCAAGAGATAGTCCAGAAGAAAAGGGAACATAAGTTATTTCTTTATTCATTAACATTTAGTTAGTTATTTATCACTTATTTATTGTTAGCTTTCTTATGTGGTAGGCATGAGGGATTGGCAGTACAAAAACAAGAATTGCAACCCTTTGTATGTATGTTGTTTGTGAAAAACACATCCTGGATAGTGTTAGAAGATATCTTCACATTTATATCTGTTTTGGAATGATTTATATCTTAAATTACTTTTTAAAAAAGACAATAGTTCTTCACCTTAATCTTCATCTCTCTAAGGATCTATGGAAAGGAGTTCAAGGAGACCCCGACCTTGAATGGAGAAAAGATCATTTTGAGTAACTGTGGCTGTTCAGTGTTTTCATCAGTCAGTGTAGTCAACAAAGGATAGTGTACAGCTCTAGCTGTGCCTTTGTTATAGTAAATGTGGTTTGAATGAAAGTGGTCCTCATAAGCCTATAAGGAGTGGCACTATTAGGAGGTGTGGCCTTGTTGGAGTAGGTGTGGCCTTGTTGGAGGAAGTGTGTCACTGTGGGGGTGGGCTTTGAGGTTTCAAATGCTCAAGCCAGGTCCAATGCCACTCTTTCTTCCTGCTGCTTGCGGATCCCAATGTAAACTCTCAACTTCTCCAGCACCATGTCTGTCTGCATGCCACCATGCTTTCTGCCATGACAGTAATGGCAGAACCTCTGAGCCAGCCCCAATTAAATGCTTTTTTAAAATAAGAGTTGCCATGGTCATGGTGTCTCTTCACAGCAATAGAACAGTAAACCACAGATATTTTCATATTACACCACAGCTTCTGCAGATAAGGTTTTGAGACACATATTCTTGCTCTGTAGTGCAAGGTAGCTTGGACCTTGCATCCTCCTCCTCAGCTTCCCAAGTGTGTGTTACAGGCATGTGCCACCATGCCCTACTCTGCTGCAGATACCTTCAATTATCATTTTTGCTAATCATTACTTTGAAGATTTGGCAGTTATTATATTAAAATTATTGGTAACTCTTGGTTCTTTATTTTTTGTTTTTGTTTTATGAGGCAAGGTCTGTGTATCTCTGGGTGGCTCTGGACTTGTGGTGATCCTCTTGTCTCTGCCTCCCATAGTTTTTAATTGTCATAATAAAAAATACATTACTGTATCATCAATTAGTATTTTATAATATTTTAATTATTATATTTCAATATAATTGGCTTCTTTGAAATCTTATTTTTTGTATTTTGAGACAACATTCAGAAAATTTTTTTGTGTGTATTCATGTTTGTGAGAGGTCAATCATGAGTATTGTCCCTTAGCAACCCTTCTGTTTCTGCCCCCCAGCACTAGGATTATAAATACACCATACCTGACTTTCTTTCTTCTGTGTGTGCTAAGGATTGAACTCATGTCTTCATTATGGTGAAATAAGTACTTTATTGATTGAGTTGTCACCCTGCATGTAGAAAAGTTTTTTAAAAGAACCCTAACAGCTTAAGGGAGTTCTTTTCTGCTGGCTGTGTGGGTCCCACCAAGAAGTGCCCTGCAGTCTCCACACTTGACTTTCTGAGAATTTGTCTTTAGGTGACTATTAGTACCCTAATAGAAATTTAAGGATAAAAGATATCCAAGTCTAGAATGGGTGGCAGTCAGCAGGATGCTGTAAAGTGCATAGGACAAAGCAAAGCTCTGTTCGGTTTCATGTGGTAGGAGTCTGCCACGCTCATGGAGTTTCTTCAGGTACTGTCACTTCCTACTCCCTTTCCTCTGCCACACTACTCTATGGAGCAGATGTGGGGACTTGACTGTCTCACAGACATTGGCACTCCCAACTTTTTCTTGTAGAGCCATTCGTTAGCTTAGCCTGATGGGAACTTGTCTGAGGTTTCTCTGTGAAATCATGAGTGTTCATGGAAGGAAGTGAGAATGCAGAAAACAGGCAAAACAATCACAGAGAGCTGGAAATGAAATGTCCTACCTGGCTTTCTCCCAACACATTGTTTTGTAAAAGGTGGCAAGTGAATTTGCTGTGATTTGAGAGGATCTTTCTGGTCTGTTACTCAATTAACAGAGTACATTTTAAAGTAATCTTAGTAGAGTTTTTTTTTTCTTAGTAGCCTTTTTATGTTTTGAAATTTAAGTATAATTATATATGTCATTTTTCTTCTTTCCCCTTCCTTTCAATGTTTGCTGGCAGAATGCTAAAGGAGTGTACATACTACATAATTGGTATTTAGTTCTGCAATAGTTATGTATTATTTTATAAACTGGTATTTTTTTGTGAAATTAAAAATTTGTTTTTGTTTCTTACCAGGTTTATGAATCTGTGTGTTCCATTTTCTAGTATATTTTCTTCTTCATTTTGAGGTGTAGGTCTTCAAAGTATGGCTCAAGCATTATACCTAAAATCTAATTGTTTTTGCTGGGAGTCAAGAATCATGTCTTGTAGATTTTACAGAGATCTGGGCTGACAATATGATATGCACATTTATTTCTATTTTGGCAACTCTTCTGTTAATTATTTTATCACCATACAAGTCAAATACCACTGTTCAAAGGATTAATTCAGTGATTTTTAGTTTAATTACAAAATTGTGCTGCCATCACTGCAGCCAAATTTAGAACATTTTCTTTACCGAAATAAGAAGCTCCATACCTCTTAATGACCATGCCTCAGTTTCACCTAATTTCCTAATGTCAAATTCTGGCAACCAGTAATCTATTTTCTGTATATGTGGTTTTGTCTGTTCTAAGTGTTTCATATAAATGGAAACATATGTAGTGTAATTGGCTTTTTTCATTTAGCACAAATATATATTCAAAGCTAGGGCCTTTCACATGCTTGGCAAGTACTCTACCACTGAGTTATAATCTCAGCCCTCAAAAAATCTCTCTCTCTCTCTCTCTCTCTCTCTCTCTCATGTGTGTGTGTGTGTGTGTGTGTGTGTGTGTGTGTGTGTTTGAGACAAGGCTTCTCTGTGTAGCCCTGACTGTCCTGGAACTCACTTGGTAGCCCAGGCTGGCCTCGAACTCACAGAGATCCACCTGCCTCTGCCTCCCGAGTGCTGGGATTAAAGGCATGCACCACCACTGTTCAGTAGCTCCTCAATATTTTTAAGGTCCATTCATATAACAATATTTATCAATATCTTATTCATTTTCATGGTCAAATGACATCATGCATTCTGGATATACCACATTTTGTTATGTTTGACTTTTCCCACTTTGAGCTATTATGAATAATATAGACATTTGTATTGTTTCAGTTTTGAGCTATCTTGAATGATGCTGCTATGATTATTCATACATAAATTTTTCTGGATGTATTTTCCATTCTCTTGAGTACACTCACAGAAACAGTATTAAATATTATTTTAAAATTATTATTTTATATGTATGTGTTTTGCCTGCATATGTACGTATGCACCAAGTGCGTGCCTGGTGCCAGAGGAGGCTAAAAGAGGGCATCGGATGCTCTGGAACTGGAGTTACAGATGATTGTGAGCCACCGTGTGGATGATGAGGATTGAACCCAGTTATCTGCAAGTGTTTTACATTTCTGAGCCAGCTTTCCAGTCCCCTAAATACAGTTTTAAAACCTAAAATATCATTTGAATTAAAAAATTTAGAATTGCTGAAGCACTTTTAGAAATTGCTTACTTCTATGGAACACAAACTAGTGTTGACGTGGAGAGAGTGTCAGTTTTCTGTGGCTATCTTTCTTCATGTTTAAAATGTTCATGCCTCTGGATTTTTCAAGGGTGGCTAGACTGCACTGCTCCTTAAAAATCACCTGTCCCATCTTACTACTTGCTTTGGCTGTGACTTTGCCTTAGCACGTGACCTGTGAAGGCTAAAGGTGTTTGTCTTCTTCCAAGCAGAAGCTTTTCTTCTTCAGTGCTGGGGATGGAACTCTGGCCTCATGCATGCTAGACAAGTGTCTAACTGTGAGCTACTTTCTTAGCCCCAGGCAACAGCTTTAAGCAAGTGTTTATTTCTCTTCCTTTCTGCCATGACAACTGGTGATGTTGCAGGTAGACACAGTTCCATCAGTTTGGGTACCAGAATGATAGTGATGTTGGTTAGAACTCCAGTGAGTTTAGTAGAGTTTAGTAGAAAATACATGATGTTCTTTGAAGCCATTAAGATTTGGTGACTATTTGATATTTTAACATGGTAGTCCCCAAGCAGAGGCTATTTAGTCCCATATACCTTGAGACATCTGAGAATGTCTGCTGGTATTTTTTTGGTTATCACAATTAGGGAAGTGACATATACCTAGTGAGCACAAGTCCAGGGCAGTTAGTTCCCCAAATAAAGAATTATTTAACTCCAAATGTCAGTAGTGATAAGGTTGAGAAACCCTGCATTAGTGTAACTTAGTTAATAATGCAAGGGTGTTCAAAAGATCAAATGGAATAAATTGTATAAAGCTCTTTAGCACATGGGGTAGTCTTTTGTTTTATAACTGTATGGCAGAGCCTGGCAACAGCTCTGAGGTCTTCCCTTGCTTTTATGGAAAACTGGTCTTTTTAGATTTTCCTAAGGATCAATATTCTTTAAACACAGTTCTTGTGTTTATAAATTGAGGTTCTTAAAAAAAGAAAACAAAAGTCATTTATCCATCTTAAAAACTGAAGGCTGGGCATGATTATGCTTGCTTATATCTAAGCCCTTAGGCAGGAGGACCAGGCAGTGAGTTTCAGGCCATCCTGGAAAGGAGGGAGGAAAGAAGTGTATGTGTGCTTGCATGTGTGCTGTGTGCATGGGGGCAGGGAGAAGAGGTAGAGGAAGAGGAGGGAGGGAAACTAAAGTTAAATGTTTTAGTACCAGGTTCTTTGTGTATAGCTTGAATTTTTCCCAAAGCTCTTTGAAATTGGTATTCCTATTTCCATCTTGTTTTTTGTTAAGGAAATAGGAGACACTTGTAGAGCTTATGTTTGGTTGGCCTAGGATTTGAAGTGTATTTTTGTCTGCCTCCAGATACCTA
>LZPO01117087.1:100834-111903 GCA_001675575.1 Neotoma lepida
CGGTAGCCCAGGCTGGCCTCGAACTCACAGAGATCCGCCTGTCTCTGCCTCCCAAGTGCTGGGATTAAAGGCGTGCGCCACCACCGCCTGGCCCAGATACCTATTCTTGCCATGCTTCACTCTACAGTGGTTTCAGCAACGATGGCAACATTGATTTGTAACAGTTGCATGTTGTCTGAAGTTAGCTTAAAGCTTACAGGCTTAAAAGAATGAACAGTTGTTATCTCATATCATTTCTGTGAATCAGGACAGGAGAAGATAATCTGGGGTTCTGGCTTAGAGTCCTTTTTGAGATTGCAATCAAGTTGTGTTCTAGGGCTGCAGCTATCTGAAGGTCTGATTGGAGGTTAAGGTTTCATCCACTTCGATGACTCAGTCATATGGTACTTGGCAAGAGGCCTCAGTTTATCACCATGTGGGCCTTTCCTTGTGGCTGCTTGAGTATCTTCAGTCATTATGACATGACTGCTGACTTCCCCCAGAGTGAGGAATCTGAGAGAGACAGTAGGGCAGAAGTTCCAATTATCTTTTATGATGTAACCTCAGAACTCATATGTCATGACTTCTGCCCTCTTCTATTGGTCACATTCCTGACATAATGAATCATAAATACCAGGAGATAGAGATCATTGGGCTCTATGTTAAGATCCTCTTAGCCACTATTATTGAAACATAAATTGTATTTGATTTTTAAGTTCTATAATTCCAAACACTTATTCTATACTTTAAAACATTCAGGTTGGTCAGGTGTAGTGGCACACACCTTTAATCCTAGCACTGGGGGTGGGGGAGCAGAGGCAGGCAGATCTCTGTAACTTTGAGGCCAGCCTGCTCCACATAGAGAATTCCAGGACAGCCAGGGCTACATAGAGAGACCCTGTTTCAAAATATTCAGATTATTTAAAATATGAGTGAAAATATAAATTTAGTTTTGAGATTTAAAATATATTTTTGTTTTAAGTTGAAACATACTTATGCAGTGTTACCTCAGTACATATATACAGTGTGTAATGACAAGATCATAGTTGTTGATGTGTCTGTCATATTTATCATTTCTTTGTGTTAGGAGCATTCAGAATTCTCTCTCTAGCTCTTTGGAGATGGACACTTAATCACCAACAGTTATACTCTACTTGATATCGAACATTGGAAGTTATGAGTTTGGTGCAGCTGCATCTCCAGACTTAAAACTTATCAACCATTCCCACTCTGGTACAGGATTCATCTTTCAATGAGGTGTTGCTAGCACAGCCATCTAAAATGAAGCCGAGTTTTGCTGTGTTGTCCTGACTGGTTTCAAACTTTTGGCATTTCTCCTGCATCAGCCTCTCAGGTGCTGGTATTACAGTTGTTTACTACTGTGCCCAGTTTTATGTGGTCTGGGGATTGAACCTAAGGTTTTGTGCATGCCAAGTACTCTACCAAGAGAATTATTTCCCTAGCCATTTTTACTGCTGATTTGACGTGCATGAATGCCAAGCAAAGTATAAGGTGATTTGTGGATGCAAGGCTGGCATCCACTTCTAGTTAATGTGTGGTGTCTGCTCAAGTGGCTCTTGGAAAGGGACTTTGAACAATTAGCACTGAAATTTTCCCTATATAGCTTGGAGATTAAATCATGTATGTTTCCCTGAAAATTGAGAATGGCAACTGGTACTTTTCCTGACTCAGCTGAGCTATACTTTTGTTTAATATACTTGGTTTTAAACTTTCAGGAATTGGAGGGCTCTAACAGGGGATGAGGTATATGGATTTATTGTGTCTGATCATGCACCCACAAAATAAAAAGGTTTCTGCTCTAGGAATAAACACGTTGCTTTTAACCACTGTGCAATGCAGTGGCTTAAAACTTTTTGCTTCCTTCAAGCATTTTCCTTTTTTCTTTCCAAATTGTGTTCAGTTGGCTGTGACCAATTTTCCCCGGGCTCTGGCTCACTCGCTTACCTTCTTGACTCTTGCTGTCCCAATGTCTTTTTTCATTTACACAGTGATAGCTTTTCTTGATTTTTATCTCTTGGGTTGACACCCTGTGTGTCATATTTCCTTGCTTAGACATAGGGGAGATTGAAAAAAACTCCATGATTTGAAGAAAACTTGCAAAAGCGATAAGCACTGTGAAAGAGACAGTTTTGGTTTTAATTTTCCCTGTAGATAGAAAGGTGAGTTCCTGATGGGAAGAGCTGCTTTCTCATTTCACACTGTCCAGTGTAGGTGGCCAGAGCAATCATCGTCAAGCAGGATGCCAATACCTCTTTTGTTTTAAGTGTAGCTGGGTCCAACATGCTTGCTATAATTCATATAGGTTAGAGTAAAAACAAGATATAATAACATAGTTGTCTATGTAGATTAGTGGTATGGGAATAGAGTTGGTGCTCAATATTTGAAAATTGAGAAGCTAGATGTTTTCATAATTTTAAATTATTTATTATCAATCTTAAGAATATTTTTGGTCATCTTAAACACTTGGCCAATGCTATTTTCTGATACTGAGGTTTTATGGGTCGTCTTTTTGAAAGTGGGCTAGGATGAGGATAAAAATGAATTATGAACATCCATTTGAAATGCTGAAAATGTTCTATCCCAGAAAATTTTATGGACTGCATATTCTGTCTTTTTCCTTTGTGGAGTAGCATTCTTAAGAGCTGACTTTTGCCAGGCAGTGTAGGTGTAGTGGTGCACGCCTTTAATCTCAGCACTCCACAGGCAGAGGCAGGCAGATTTCTGAGTTTGAGGCCAGCCTGGTCCACAGAGCGAGTTCCAGGACAGCCAGGAGCGTTTCACAGAGAAACCCTGTCTCAGAAAACCAAATCAAGCCAAAAAAAGCTGACTTTTATTTTGGGCTTTCTGATGTGTGTCAAATATGGCGTTCATAATCATGTTTGTGTGTGTGTGTGTGTGTAATGTTATGTTGGGACCTGGGTGGAATATAAATCTTTTATTGGCCTAAATCTGAGTCTAATCCTTTGAATGGCTTTGGGAGAAAATCAATTTCCTCTGCTCTGTCAAGATTTTTCAGGTCAGCACTCTTTGGAAGTCTCCCAATTCTCTTAGATTAAAATAGATTTTGTTTCTGTGCTACATACTGGTATCAGTTTGTAGGACATTGGGATCTAAAAAGTGAGAAAACAGCCCGACAAAGTATACGTGCACTCTTCTATTTCAGCTAACTTTTTGACATACTTATTCACCTTTGAGGAGCCAAGGAATGTATGTGCTTTCAAAGGCCTCATTTGGGAAAAAGTTGTTATTGCCACTTGGTAGGTGTGAGGCTTAGCACTTGGATGAGTTCTGCTTGGTGACTTGCTCACTTGCTCACTAGACTTGACCTGCTCACTAGAACTAACCTGTTCACCAGAAGCGAATGGTATAGGATCTCACTAGTATGGCCTTTTGGAAGTAAGAGGACCAAATCTAACTTTTGTAGTTTCATCTCAGCAAATTCCATCTCTCAGGACTCCAGCCCCAGTTACAAGCAAACTAGCATGGTGTGAATGGTTTTGTACTGGTGAGTACCCTTGTGGATGTTTTGAAGAGGGATTTATCATAGATATGTAGTTCCTTGCTGTCCAGTTGTGCTAGTGGGTGACTGATTTTGTTGTGATTTGACTTAAAAAACAAACAAACCTAAGGGGATAAGACCATATATTTAGGTAAAAACAAAAGTATTAGCACTAGTGTTGATCTTTTTTCTGGAGAATGTAAGGATATCTTCCCACTCCCAGTGCTGGGTACTGAGCATAGGCCTCTCCCACATGATAGCCAAGTACCCTCTCACTGAGCTGTATTTTCCCTGAATTAGGGTCTCATGTAGCCCAGAGTACTGTGTAATTGAGGATGACCTTGAACTCCTGATCCTCCTATGTCTACCATGCAAGTGCTGGGATTATAGGTGTGCGTCACCAAGCCCAGCTCTCCCCTTTTTTGAAATGATTAAGTCACTATGTTGTCTGGACTGAGTTTGAATCTTCCATATCCTTGTCTCTGCCTTCCAAGTAGCTGGGGTTACAGGCATGTGCCACCACGCCCAGCTCACAAGGACTGTTAACTTTACCTATCCTTTCTCCCCAAGTTATGTGATTTTTGTCTTATATTTAGTACTCTATATGACATTATTATTTTATGCAGGCATTTTTCTTTAGATGAGAGTTTAACATTTTTTTCCTGTAAAGGCCAGATGGTAAATATTTAGTCTCTGCAGGCCATATGGTCTGTCACAACTGTTCAACTCCACTATTATAGTGCCAGAGTGGCCATGGAAAATATGCAAATGACTTTGCATGCCAATTTTCAATGAAACTTATTTATACAGACAGACGGTAGGGCAGATTTGGCCCATAGGACAATTCCTAATTTAAAGTCACTGATATCTTTTTTCCTTTCCTTTTCTTTTTCCTTCTTCCTTCCCCTTACCTCTTCTATTTATCCTTTCCTTTCCCCCTTCTTCCTTGTAGGCTGACCTTGAACTTGCTTTGTAGTGCAAGCTGTCCTTGAACTCCTGTCCTCCTTGCTCTTCCTCTCAGGTGCTGGGATTACAGGTGCATTCCACTACACGTGGCTTTTGTCCTTTATTTTTTGCTACACATTTGAATTTCTTTCTAGGATCTTTTATTTTGGTACTTAGGATTAATCCAGAGTCTCACGTATACTGAGAACATATTAATTACGTACAAGCCACCAGCTAGCCTCACCTCTCCAATGCTGCTGCTTCCAAAGAGAGCGAAGTACAGAGAGAGCAACTTCCTGTCTAAGCAGGCTTTTTATGCCTATCCATTCTGCTAAATCATTTCCTCTCTCCACCAAACTACATCACTTCCTGTCTGTCTGCGCAGACCTCCAGAACTCCATGGCTGATGCTGGGATTAAAGGTGTGTGCCACCACCACCTGGCTTGTTCTCTAGTGTGACCTTGGACTCACAGAGAACCAGACAGATTAAGGGCGTGTGCTAACACTGCATGACTTGGTTTTACTACTGGCGGTTGGCCGACCATTTTCCTCCAATCCTCAGATTTATTGGGGGACACATAAAATATCACCACACTGTTCTCATCATTGTTTTTCAACATTACATTGTGATTCCTAGCCAGTATGATAATAAGGCCAGGGAAATAGAAGGCATACAGATTAGAAGGATAAAAACTCTCCCTATTTACAGATTATCTATGTAAAGAAACATAAAGGGCTTTTATACAATGCCAAGGGGCAGAGCAAAAGACCTCCCCCTTGCTAGATCAAAGCACAATGCACAGCCAAGTGTAGACCCTTCCAAACACCTGGTAACCATGCCTGTGGTCAAATCATCCCCTTATGCAGCCCTGCTGGGTAAAGCAAGCTCAGATTCTTGGACGCTGAGTAAGTTCTCACTAGGAAACCTCTGTGTGTCTCTACAATAAATATTTTAAAATTTTTTATTTATTTATATTTTGTATATAAGTGCTCTGCATGTATACCTGCATGCCAGAAGAGGGCATCAGATCTTATTATAGATGGTTGTGAGCCCGGTAATTGAACTCAGGACCTCTGGAAGAACAGCTAGTTCTTCAGCTGAGCCATCTCTCCAGTCCCAAGTATTTTTATCTTAAAGCATATATAGACCACAACAATAAGATCTATATGAAACGGCAAAAGATGTGAACACCTAACAGTATTTTATAAAAGAAGTATAAAGCAGGAGGAATTAGTCACATGGTTTCAAAATGCACTGCATAACTACAGCAATCAAAACTGTGGCAATGGGATAACACAGATAAATGGAGCAAGACAAAGAACCTAGAAATAGGCCCACTTATTTTGATTTCTTGGATGCTGGCACTGGACTGTTATCCCACTGCCTTGTGCTTGCTAGACAAGCACTCTCCCATGGAGTCCTCACCCCCTTTATTTATTAATTTATCTTTGAAATGAATTCTCATATTGCCAAGTATGGTCTTGAATTCCTGGGCTTAAAATATCTTCTTTCTAAGCCAGGCGGTGGTGGCGCACGCCTTTAATCCCAGCACTCGGGAGGCAGAGGAGTTCAGGGAGGGGTGTGTGTGTGTGTGTGTGTGTGTGTGTGTGTGTGTGTGTGTGTGTGTGTGTGTACTGTGAATTGATCAAATCTAACCACTCCATTTCCACCGCATTCCCACTATCTAGTAATTCTTATTATATTTTCAAATTGACTTTAGTGTCTCTGTATGAAAGGAAAAACATGCAATGCTTGTCCTTCTATGTCTGACTCATTTTACTCACTATAAAGGCCCTCCAGTTCTGTTGTAGTTACTTTTTGTCACTGTAATAAAATACCATAACCAAAAACAACTTAGAGGAGGAAAGGGTTTATTCCAGCTTATAATTCCAGGTAACAGTCCATCATAGAGAGAAGTCAAGGCAGGAACTCAAGTAGTACCTGTAGCAGAAACCATGGAGGATTGCTGCTTACTGGTTTGCTCTCTGGCTTGTGCTTTCTCTCATCTCTTTCCGTTCCACCCTCCTTCCCCCTCCCCCTCCCCCCTCTCTTGTTATTCAAGACAGAGTTTCTCTGTGTAGCCCTGGTTGTCTTAGAACTCACTCTGTAGACCAGGTTGGCCTTGAACCCAGAGATTTGTCTTCCTCTGTCTCCCTAGTGCCAGGACTAAAGGCATGCACCACCATATTTAGCTTCTGGCTTACCCTCTTACACAGCCCAGATTCATCTGCCTAGGGATAGTGCTATCACCAATCAAGACAATGTCCTACAAACATGGCCATGAACCAGTCTGATCTAGCCATTTTGGATGGTTTGCCCATTTTAAGTTAGAATATTTTGTTGTTGTTGTTAGTTCTTTGAGTTCTTTATATATTCTAGATTGTGTGCTTTTTTGAGACAGGATCTCAAAATGTAGCCAAGACTGGCTTGGAACTTACTGTGTATCTCAGGCTAGCCTCAAAACTCATGATCCTGAGTGCTGGGATTGTTGGTTTGAGCCACTGTGCCCAGCTTGTGCTCTGGATATTAACTTGATACCAGATGAATAGCTGGAAAATATTTTCTCTGATTCTGTAGATTGTATTTTTGCTATTTTGATTGTTTTCTGTGCTATTCATAACCTTTTAAAGATTTTGGACAAAATTTAAAAAGGAATTTTAAATAGGAGGAAGATAGCCTTTTCAACAATTGGTCCTTATCAATTGAACATCAGCAGTAAAACCAAAACCAAAAGCCTTTGACTTGAACTTCATATTTTTTTTGTTTGTTTTTCGAGGCAGGGTTTCTCTGTGTAGCTTTGGCACCTTTCGTGGAACTCACTCGGTAGCCCAGGCTGGCCTCAAACTCACGGAAATCCGCCTGCCTCTGCCTCCCGAGCGCTGGGATTAAAGGTGTGCGCCACCACCGCCCGGCTTGAACTTCATATTTTACAACAAAAACAACAAACAAACAAACAACCCCTCAACCCCCCCAATCAAAAACCAACAAAAAACGGGTCACAAACTTAAATGTAAAGCTTAAAACTTAATAAAATAGAGTGGGATGGAGATGTGGTTCAATCCCCAGAATAAGAAGGAAAAAAGAAAATCCTCAGGACATCAGACTAGGCATCTCTTAGATCTGATGCTAAAGCTATAATTTCATAAAGGAGGAAATAGGCTTCAAACTAAAAACAAAAGCAAAAAATCCATCACTTATGTTGAGAAAGACCTCCTCAGATGATGAAAGACAATTACAAAGTGGGAGAAAATATTTGAAAGCCACATATCTAGAGTATAAAAAAAACTTTAAAAATTCAACGGTGAAAACTGATGCAGTTCAGTTAGGAAATAGGCTAGAAACACAAAGGGATATTACATCGAGGACAATATACAGAGGGTGAGGAAGCACATGGGAGGATGCTCAACATCTTAGCAAGGAAATGAAAATTAAGGTCACAATGAGATACAGTTGGATATTCTGACACATACCGATCGGAATGGCTAAAATGAAAACTAGAGACATTATGAAATGTTGATAGAAAAAATATATATACATATACATGTATATATATATGGTCCTTCCAAAAATAGCTCAACAATTTCTACAAAACAAACATGCTACTAGCATATGATCCAACAGTTGGACTTCTGGGAATTTATCTCAGAGAAAGGAATATTTTTGTTTATATAAACAAAAGTTTATAGAATCTTTATCTATAATAATGTGTAAGTGGGAGCTAGAGAAATGACTCAGCAGTTAAGAGTACTTGCTGCTTTTGCACAGGCCCAGGTTCAATTCCCAGCACCCACATGGTGGCTCACAACTTGTAGCAGGCTTTGTTTGGGCCACCAACCAGCTCCCAAATCATGACATGGAGACTTATTATTAGTTATGAATATTTGTCCTTAGCTTATGCTTATTTCTGGCTAGCTTTTTTCTTAAATTAACCTGTTTCTCTTCATCTATGTTTGCCTTGGGCTTTTTACCTTTCTTTCTTTCTGTATGTCCTACTCCATGTCTGGATGTCTGATAGCTGCTTGGCTGGCTGCCCTGGGCATCTCCCTCTTCTTCTCCCTCATTCTCTCTTCTTCTCCTTTCTCTTCTTGAGCCTAGATTTCTCCTCCTACTTATTCTCTGTGTAGAATATTATTTTAAGATGTGTAACATTTGTTTATTCTGTGGAACATTTGTTTAATGATGCAAAGATATGTTCATTCTTTTATGTTGCATTTGTTTAACTCTGTGAAACTGTTACTTTGCCTGCCTGATGGTCTGATAAAGAGCTGAACAGCCAATAGCAAGGGAGGAGAAAGGATAGGCAGGGCTGGCAGGCAGAGAGAATAAATAGAAGGAGAAATCTGGGAGAAAAGGAAGAAAGATAAGAGAACAAGGAGAGGAGGACATTAGGGGCCAGCCACCCAGCTACCCAGCTACACATCCAGACACAGAGTAAGAAGGAAAGAAAAGGTATACAGGAATAGAGAAAGATAAAAGCCCTGAGGCCAAAGATAGATGGGACAATTTAAGTTAAGAAAAGCTGGCTAGCACAAGCCAAGCTAAGGTTGGGCCTTTATAATTAAGAATAAGCCTCCATGTGTGATTTATTTGGGAGCTGGGTGATGGGCCCCCCAAAAGAGTAAAAAACAACCAACTACATTTCTCTCTTCTCGCCAGCCCCACCTATCCCTCTAATGCCTAGCTATTGGCTGTTCAGCTTTTTATTAGACCAATCAGGTGCCTTAGGCAGGCACAGTAACACATCTTTACATCATTAAACAAATGCAACACACATTTACATAGTTAAAGTAATATTCTGCAACATAAATGTCACATATCTTTACACAGTTAAAGTAATATTCCATACCAACAACTGCCTATAACTCTAGTTCAAGGGGATCCAATGCCCTTTTCTGCTCCTCGGTACAAGACATGCATATAGTAGACAGACATACATGCACATAAAACACACATATACATAAACTTAAGAAAAAGCTCACAACTTGAAACACAGATTTTTCTTTAATGAGTGAATGGATGAACTGGCACCTCCATAGCAAGGAATAGTACACAACAATAAAAACAGAATTAACTATTAATACATGCAACAACCAGGATGGATCTCCAGAGAATTATGTTAAGGAATGATATGGAAATATAGGATATAGATATGATAGGATAAAAGGGTGGATTGTTGAACCTACTTTTAAAGAGCAACTTGTTTAAAATGTTTTTAGATTTTTGTTTATTGATACAAATTTAAGGTTAATTTTGTTATACTATGTATATTTCTACTCTTGTTTAAGGTATTATGTTTATATAACTCATTTAAATTGTAATGGATAATTAAGAAATACAGATTAATAATTAGTTTTCTATGCTAATCAAACTTATAGTCATGTTATTAAGTTTTCTAGATATACATAGATATATTTCAATTAGGTAGGTAATCTTCAAACACTTCAAAGACCTACAGAATATGGCATTTAAAATGTTTTAAAAACTTAAAAACCTAGACTTTCTGGACAGTAAGACACATCTGCTCCTGGCAACACCGATTTACTTCAAAGAAAAAGATGGACATCAAAGACACTCCATATGGAGTTTATCTTCTTCTTGGCAAAAATAGCCATTTGGGCAAGAAACTGTTCTTGCCTGGACTACTTAAAAAATGTTATATCGACTGGACATGCAGGACCCATAGGAAGGTGACCACTAAACTTTACAAGACAAGATGGTCCTTCAGGTTCCTGCTTCTCAGAGGAAATTACCAGACATTCTACAGAACACAGAGAAAAGTGACTGAGGGACTCTAGGCCTGTAGGCTAAAAAATGGATGCCCCCACATTACAAAAAAAAAACTTTGAGTAACTGTCCAGGTAGCCAGCTTTCTCTGTCATTCTAGATTTTTAAAAGTTGAATACAATGCTCTTCCTATTTACTTAGGTAATATTATATCCTTCTGAGGTCTTTGATGTAGTTAAAGACTAGATAGTTATAGTTATAATTTTACTTGGTTATGATAAAAGAAAATTAGTTATAAAACTTTAGACTCACAAATATAGGATAGATAAAATATTTTTTTAATTTTGCCAAATACAAGTATAGACTAGATATTGTAACTGTAATTCTTGCTAGAAAACTGTTTTGTTTTATGTAATTTTACTATGTTGAAGTTAAAACCTTCCTTTTAAATAGAAAAAAGAGGAAATGATGGGGATGTCTTTCTGCACGCTGTAAATAAGTGTTGCTCTGATTAGTTGATAAATAAAATGCTGATTGGCCAGTAGCCAGGCAGGAAGTATAAGTGGGATAAGCAGACAGGGAGAATTCTGGGAAGAGGAAGACTGAGGCAGGAGATGCCAGCCGCTGCTGAAGGAACAACATGCCAGCATACTGGTAAAGCCACAGAACACATGGCAAAACATATAATAATAGAAATGGGTTAATTTAAGTGTAAGAACTAGTCAGTAATAAGCCTCAGCTAATGGCCAAGCAGTTATAATTAATATAAGCCTTATTTTATAAGTGGCTCTGGGACCGTGGGTCCTGGCGGGACCTGGACAAAACCTTCTCTTACAAAGGAAAGCCAATCTTGAATAGTTACATTCTATATGATTTTGTTTATTAAACATTTATGCCGGG
>LZPO01117087.1:112153-132161 GCA_001675575.1 Neotoma lepida
CAGGGAGGTCAGATGAGGATGTTGGATTTCCTGGGACTTAAGTTACAGGTAGTTGTGTGCTGCCATGTGAGTGCCAAGAACTGAACCTGGGTCCTCTATGAGAACAATAAGCACTCTGAACCACTAAACCATCTCACCATGTAGCCCTGGCTGACCTGGAGCTCACTATGTAGATCAGGCTGGCCTTGAATTTACAAAGGTCCACGTAACTCTGCCTCCTGAATACTAGGATTAAATGTGTGCTACCACACCTGGCTTATTTAACATTTTATTTATTTATTTTTGTTTATAAAAGAAATCATTTAATTGGGAACTTGCTTATAGTTTTAGAAGGTGAGTCCATGACCATCATGGCAACAAGCATGGCTGCAGCCAGCAGACAAGCATGACACTGGAACAGTATATAAGAGGTTACATGTTGATCTGCAAGTTGGAGGCAGAAAGATATAGAGCCTGACATGGGCTTTTGAAACCTCAAATCCCACCCCCAGTTACATACCTCTTCCAACAAGGCCACACCTCCTAATCCTTCCCAAACAGTTCCACCAACTAGGGACCAAGCATTCAAATTATATGAGCCTATTGGGGCCATTTTTCAAACCACCTATTCCACTCCCTGGCCCTGATAGGCTTGTAGCTATATCATAATGCAAAATGCATTCAGGCCAACTTCAAAAGCCCCTATAGTCTATAACAGTCTCAAGACTGTTTAAAAGTCCAAAGTCCAAAATGTCTTTGGAGACTCATGTAATCTTTTAAGTGTAACCCCGGGATGTGGTATGTATATTCCAACAATGGCTGTCTCACACTGGAAAGGCCAAGAAGCTGGTAGTTGTTTAGTCCAGGAGGCTGGCTGTCTCTTGGAAGTCCCAATCTGGTGCTGAAGGCCTGGAGGATTCCTTGAGAGCTCCTGGTCTTCAGTCTACATTGGAATCTCGAAGAAGTAGATTCTAACATCAGTGAAGGAATGCAGCAGCAACAGAATAGAGGGACTTGCCAATGAAAGTGAAGACAAGCAGGCAAAAAGCAAAGTTTCCTTCTTTCATGTCCTTTTGTTTTCTATTTAATATTTTAAAAATTATAGGCATACCAAGTTGGGGCAGGACTAAGTCCTCCTACCTGCATCAAGTGTGAGTAAGGCATCCCACCATAGGGAATGGACTTTAAAAAGCCAGTTCATGTACCTGGGATAGGTCCTGGTCTCATTGCCAGGACCAGCCTGAGTTGACCCCCTATGAGGAGTGGATGGAGGGGAGGTGGGGGGAGTGGGAGAAGCTGAGGGAGGGGGAACAGTGGTTGGTATGTAAAATGGAAAAAAAGTTTTAAAGAAAAAAATTATAGGCATGATGAACATATTAGTGTTGTCAGGGGCTGAGTGGCCAAAGGCAGAAGGGAATTAGCTAAAAGTGGGCATCCTGAGGTGTCCATGTGATGGGAATAGTCTGTTCATGAGTGTATCAATGTCAGTACTGTGGCTGTGATACTTGATGGGTGATGTTGTTCTGTATGCTGTGAATATGTGTTGCTCTGATTGGTTGATAAATAAAGCTATTTGGCCAATGGTGAGGCAGAATAAGGTTAGGTGGGACATTCTAACTAGGGGGAGAGGAGAAGAAAGCAGAGCTGAGCAGATGTTGCTAGCTGCCGCCATGACAAGCAAGATGTAAAGGTACTGAAAGGCCACAAGCCATGTGGCAAGTACAGATTTATAGAAATGGGTTAATTTAAGATGTAAGAGCTAGCTAATGAGAAACCTGAGCCATTAGGCCATAAGTATGTAAATAATATGTCTCTGAGTAATTATTTTATAAGCGGCTGTGGGACTGTGGGGCCTGGTGAGACCAGACAAAACATTTCTCCTACAGATACTGTACAGTAGTATAGCAAATTATCATTCAGAGAAAAGGGATAAAGAGTACAAAGGCTCTCTGGACCACCTCTTAGAACTGTATGTAGACATATACTTCACAATGAAAAACTTAACTAAGGAAGCATGTATAGAAAGAAAAGATCCTTGGATCTGAAAGGATTAGAGTATGAGAAGTGCAGATACTAAGGGGTATCACTTTTACATCTGGTCATATTCCAAAGCCCTGGCTTAGTGTTTTTATGAGACAGAGCTATGTGGGTTCATGTGATTCCATGTGCATGGGTGATTTCCTGAAACAGTGCAGATTTGGGGGACTCTTCCTTATGTGTTCATTGTCTCTTGCTTCTTGATTTTTGTTAGACATAAAACAGATTGCTTCGTTTCAGTTCTAGGATCTTTCCTAAGTATGGGAAATTGTCATGTCATGATTAACTGTCAAGATTTCACTTTTGCAGTAAGTTTTCATCAAAGGTTCGGAGTTATTTTTCCTGGGGTGATTTTCCTTGTTGCTTGTGTGATAGAGATTTCTGGTTGCTCCCCAACTTTCATTCCCTTCCTTTTAAAACAGAATTTCCCATTTTGAGTTTGGCCTGTGGCTGCCCAGATTTCATTGTAGCTATGTGTGAGTCTGTGACCAAGTAAAGACATTCTATTTTGATTGAGCTACAAAATAAATGGAGCGATTAATTTACTTAAAAACAACAGTAGTGAATAGATCAATAAAATACTTTCCATAAATGTAGGGTGTTCTGTATTGAATTGTGTCTCCCAAAAGATATGCTGATATCTTAACTCCAGCATCTAAGAATTTGGTCTTCTTTGGAAATAGGGTCTTTGCAGAAGTAATCTAGTTAAGATGCACTCATATTGAAGTAGGACAAGTATAATCCATTGTGAGTGGTGTTCTATAACAGTCACACAAAGACAGATTCAGGGAGTGTGCATGTGATGCATCTAAGCATCTTAACTTGTGGATTGTGACCCCTTCAGGGGGATTGAGTGATCCTCTCACAGGGATCGCCTAAGACCATCTACATATCAGATATTTACATTATGATCCATAACAGTAGCAAAATTACAGTTATGAAATAGCAATGAAAATAATTTTATGGTTGGGGGTCACCACAACATGAGGAGCTGTATTAAAGGGTCACAGCATTAGGAAGGTTGAGAACTACTGGGCTAAGCACCAAGGAACATCTGGGGCTAGAGAAGCTAGCAGGAGGCATGGAACAGATGCTGCCTTAGAGCCCTCTGGAGGGAGGAAGCCTGCTTGCTGATACCTAAGTGTTTGGCTCCAGCCTCCACAACTGTAAGACAATAAATATGGGTCTCTTATTTTAAGCCATGTAATGTGCATGATTATAACAGACCTATGAAAGTAGTACACTGCTTTCACAGTTCTTTGGGGGTGCTTTGTTCTTAAGTGTGTATTATTAGGTGATTAGGTCATGAGGATACAGCTGTCATGAATGGGTTTAGTATCCCTATTAATGAGGCTGAAGGGAGCTTGTTTGCCCTTTCTACTGTGGCAGCAAGGAAGCACCATCTCTATAGAGGGGAGGAGTGAAGGAGGTATAGGAGAGAGATACCTCTGCCCCTCACACCCTTTACCAAATACTCAATCTGAATCTGCTGGCATCTTGATCTTACTTAGATTCCAGAACTGGGAGAAGTAAATTTCTAACCTTATGCATTACCCAGTCCAAGGTAGCTTATTGTTAAAGCCCAAATGGATTAAGTCAGGGTGTATTTAAAAATGGGCTGGCCATGCAAAGATTTATTAATTTGAGTCCTGAGACATTTGGACTGGCTGTACCTTGTGTTTCTTAGGAAAATCTCACTGTACCAAACATGGAAACTGTTCATTGCTCTAAAGCCTTCTCTTCTAGCTTATGTATGCTTTTACCACTGATTTGATGTGATTAAATGCCAGGCAAAGTGTAAAGTGAATGGTAGATGCAAGGCCTGGGTGGTTTCCATGGAGACCTCCCATCCTTTGTTCAGCAGTTGTCAGGGAAACATTTAGTTTCAGTTTGTGGGGTCTACCTATTTCCACAGCTCTTGGAAGGGATTTTGGTTAAATCTCCTCCCCAGCCTAATGAATTTAGAGCAGAATTTTTTTAGTTCTTTTAGAATTATATTACATTTTCCTGCAACCCCTGGATGTTAACTAATTCTCTGTCTGAAGTGATCAGACTGCTCATTTATGCATATGCAATAAAGGTTTTTTTTTTTTTAGCTTTGGGGGAGAAAACTGAGGTTCATAGACAGAGAAGCTAACTCCAGAAAATCAATGTCAAATGCCATGTGGTTCTAGTCCATGTGGGTTGTTTTTGAGACAGGGTCTTACACTAGCCTTGAGTGGCTTTGAACTTTATATATGTAACCAGGCTGGCTTCAAACTTACAATAATCCTCCTGTCTCAGCCTTCAAAGTTCTGGGACTTACATGTACTAGCCATTGTGCCCACCTAGTCCATGTGCTTTAACCTTCCCTATGGTATGAGAGACCTGCATAAAACTGTTTACAGGCTGTTAAAAACTGGCTGGCTCAGCATGTGTGTTTATTGCTTTTAGCTGGCTATTGAATCAGTAGCTGGAGCTGGTAGTGGTGAGTGGAAATGCTGGTGACAGCATAAATTCTAGGAATGAACAATTCAAATAAATGAAAGTTTTCTAGAGGGTTATCTCTATTGTGACAACTTCCCCATTGTCATCTTTACAAATCAGTCATGTGAGGTAGATTGCAAAATGTCTTCCAATGCTTTGCAACTCTTCCTTTCAAGAGGTGGAGCCCATTTCCTAACCGTTAGCATCTTGACTGGCCTTGTAACTTGGGTTGACCATAGACTACAGTAAAAGTGACCTTGTGCGGGCTTTGAGCCCAGGCACGAAGAATCACTCCAGTTTACTGCTTTGGGAACTCTGCCACTGTGTGGAAAAACCACAGGCGTGGGCTGCAGGAAGGGAGTCCATGTGAAGGAAAATAGTGGTACCAAGCCAACAAAATAGCACAGATGCAGAAGCCTAAGTGAGTCCACCTGAGATCAGTGGCATTTAGCCCAGATCAGTATAGTTGCCCAGCTGAACTCAGCCCAAATTACTGAGCCCCAGAATTTTGAATGGAAGTATTGCTTTAAGGCATTTAACTTTGGTGGTGATTTGTTATCCAGTGGTTGATAATTGATATAGCTAGGTTTGGAAGCTCTTGAATGATCAAGGCTCACCTGTAACCTATGTTCTGTTACTCCCCATATTCTTACTAACAGCATCTAGAAATAATTGTGGCTAATTGAAGGAGAAAAGGCGCCATTAGCAGGGTTTTCAGTAGTCCCACCTCTTTCTAGGAAAGCTTCAGAGGAGATTCAAAACATGCACAGGCAGAGGGCAGTAGGGCCAGAACTACAGCCTGATCACATAGAATTGGTCCAGTGAGGGTGCTTGTATTCTAGGTACTGAAGATTGGATTCCCCATCTACAGCACAGACATTGCCTTTATTACACAGATGTTGGACTGTCCTTGGATCTGGTTGTTGCATTTATCCACTCTTCATACTTTGCATCAAAGATTCAGTGCCCATATCTATTCAAATTCTATCAAGTTGGCAGTCAAGATTGACCAGCACAGTGGCAGAGTGCTTTCCTAGTAGGCCCTATGTTCCCAGCACCACAAAACAAATAGAAAATAAAAAAAGTGTCACATGAATCAAGTTCATTGTACAGCTGGTCAACCTATAGGCTCACTAAGGTATGGGTGATATCTGGCCAAGGTTAGTCCTGTGCCCAGACCTTGACTTTGCAGAAATCAGGAAAGTATTTGAATTGAGGATGTGGCTTGGTGGTAGAGTGCTTGCCTAGCATGCAGGGGGCTGTGGAGTCTATTCCCTAGCACCACATACACAAAAGAAAGTATCTGAAGTTTGTAGCTTATTTAATTGAGAGTAGGTGGACAACTTCATGAATATTGAGAGCATTCTGATGCTGGGAAGCAGAAAGAAAAATGGCAAATGTTCATTAGTTCTATCCTGTATGCTGATCAACTCAATTGCTTACCACACAAGATAAAGCCAGATTTGTAGTTTGTTTCCATATTCTGTTGAGAGGAAACAGTTCTAAGGCTGTACCCCAGCCTTTTTTTCCTTTCATAGATGTATGCTTGTGGGCATTTGGAGATACTGGGACCAAACTTGCATATACCTCTGGCTACTGAGGTATGAACAGTACATCTTTCAGTTGCTGGGCCCAAAGATACTCCATTCATTCCATAGTGTCCTACCCATGGGAATTGAACGATTGATACCTTAGCGAGCCTATAGGTTGACCAGCTGTACAATGAACTTGGTTCATGTGACACTTGTTTTTCTTTTCTGTTTGGTTTGTGGTGCTGAGAGGATAGGGCCTAGGGACTTATTCCTATTAGGGAAGCACTCTGCCATTGTGGTGGTCAATCTTGACTGTCATCTTGATAGGATTTAGAATCACCCAGGCAACTCCTGCATTCGTCTCCCTCTGCTTCCTGGCTGTGGAGGCAGTGTGACCAGTTGCCTCACATTCCTTTAGAAATTGACTCCCTGCCACGATGAATTGTACCCTCAAATTCAAGCTCCAAGAAACCCTTCCTTAAGTTGCTTTTGTCAGAGTATTTTGTCATAGCAATGAGACAAATAATATATGAATTTAATGGCCACATTACACTGACTAATTTCTCAGTCAATAACCAAGCCAATTCCATAACCAAATCCCCTGTGGCTTTGCTCTTCTTTGTCTGTCTGTCCTGCACCTTACCCTTAGCTGACACTTCCCTGGTGACCAACTCCCTAAGATTAGATCTCTTGCCACTGAGCTACACAAATCCATGTGGCTATGTCATGGTGCTATAGAGGACTGGAGTGTGCTGCTTGCCATGAGAGAGATCCTGCTGTTGGGGAGAATGACCCTGAATATGGAAGGGTTCTTATCCAGATTCAGTGCCCTGGAGTAGGTAGCTTTGGATGCCACTGGGCTCTTCAAGGGGGAGATTGCCAGGATGGCAGGAAGTTTGAGAGGTGTGTTTGTTATTTTAACTGCTGTATAAGGTCTTCATTGGGAACTTGACAAAGAAACCAAATAATCAAAGTCAGATTGCTTAGTTCATCCAAGGTGGGTGTTTCTGGAATAAGTTTAGCTCCATTCTGGAAGCCTCAAGTCTATTTGGATTTTGAGTCAAGAGTAGAACTCCAATGTGACCTAGACTGAACTTTCATTTATTCATTCCCCCTGCATGCCAAAGACCTTTGTATAATACTAGTGATCCACTTATTAGAAATGCCCTGCTTTGCCCTATTGTTATTAAAGTAATTAGTTTCTTTAAAGAAGAAATATGTGTGCCTTAAATATTTTGCACAAATGTAGAACATATTGAAGTCAACTCAGGAAAATTCTCAATAACCTGAAACTATAATTTTACCCTTTTTGGTTTATTTTCTTCAAGACAGGCTCCCACTATGTGGCTCTGGCTGTCCTAGAACTCATTCTGTAGACTAGGCTGGCCTTTAACTCAAAGAGCTCCATCTGCCTTGGCCTCCAGTGCTGGAAATTAAAGGTGTGTGCCACCATGCCTGGCTCTTTTCTGTTTATCTTTTGAGACAGAGTATTATTCTGTAGCTCAGGCTAGCCTGGAATTTACTTTGTAGCCTAAGCTGGCCTCCAATTTATGGTGATCCTCCTATCTTAGCTTCCTGAGTGCTAATTAAAGGCATGCACCATAGGCCTGGGTTTTACTTTCGAAAAGCACTGAAAATGTCAGAAAACGAACTATCAGCAAAGCTAATCTTTTGGCTTGTGAGTTAAGTCTGGGTTGCCAGAACCAGCAGAAGCTTTATATAATTCTGGCAGTTCATTTGTGTTCACCTGAGATTTCTTTGCTTCCAGCTGCACAGAACTGTGATTTACAAAGCCCTGAAACTTGGGCCAGAATCCTGAAAGTAATTTTCTCTTATAATCTGTGCTATAATTGCATTTTAATTCAGTTCTAGTGTCAAGATTGCTTGTGTATGTGTCGTGTTTCCTTCATTTCATTAGTTTCTGCTATTTAGGCCAGTGCCTGGCACAGTCTGTCCTTAGTAAATTTTATTTATTACTGTGGAGCCTGTTATTCTTTTCTTCTAAATTGATGGAGAGGGCCCTTTGTGACTTGGCAGATGACTTCCTGGCCCACCTCCCCTCTGCTGACCTTTGTGTTGTTGGATCCCTATTTCTTCTCAGGCATGTGCCAGCTCTGAGGGACCCTTGAACCTGTGGTGAGGAATACCCACCTGATTGCAGCCATCTGGGCAGCTTGGAAAGCCATGACATTGGCTTGTCAAAGAAGGCCTAGTTGAAAAAAGTCATAAGAGATCAGCATCATCAATGAAATCATCACACCAGTACCAATTCTCCTCAAATTTAGGTGCATAATAAAAAAAATAACCATGGAGTCAAGCATAGTAGCTCACATCTGTAATCCCAGAACACAAGAGGGAGGTGAAAGCAGGAGTTTCAGAATTTCAAGCCTAGCCTTGGCTACATGAGAGTATGTGACTGTCTTAAAGCCTATATTGGATAAATGCCTGGTGTCCACCATAGCTGTCTTCACTTTAGTAGCTTCCTTTCTTCATATACCAGGGATATTTGCTGGCCTTGATTAGTTTTGTAGTCTGTGAGCTGTGCAGGTGCTCTTCATCCTTCCATGACTCCCTAGCTAGTACCTCCCTGAAGTAGCTAGTATCTTGCTGTGGGGTGTCTCCCAAGGATGTTGGGAGTGTGGGAGGTAATCACTACAGTGAGATCTACAGAGAAGGGGAGCTGTATTCTTACTTTCAAGAACTCCTAAATATGTACTCACTAATAGGTGGATACTAGATATAAACCAAAGGACAATCACTCTGCAACCCACAGATCCAGGGAGGATACCTAGCAGGAAGGACCCTAGGATGACTGTAGCATAAAATAAGTTTGGGTTTTGCCCAGTCACTGGGTAAACTTTAGTGAAACATTTCACTATTAGGATAAAAATTTGTACCTATATTTATGTTCAAACTATCTGTATATTATCTCTCCTGCAATTGTACATCAAATGTTTTAATAAAAAATTAAATTATAAAAAAAAGATCTCCTAATATTAGCCAACCTGCTGGTGGATACAGTTCAGAGTTCTTAGGTTCTACAGCAGTAAATAGCAGATACTTGGCTCCAGAGCTTTATCCACCTGCTGACCTCAGATTCATGAGTATCACACCGTAGTATTATTCTCAGTTGATGAAATCTGCTCTTGGCTACTGAAGGTGACGGTTGTGCACTTCACTGCCAAGCTTCACCTCCTGCAGCCTGGACTTTTACACTTATTGACATATGGTCCTCTAACTCTCTAGAACCACCCATGGGCTCTATCTCTTACCCCAGGGCTGTGATAGGTTAAATTTGGGTAGTCTGACTTGTTATTTACGTTTTTTTTACATTACTCCAGGGTAGCTCAATTTTAATCAAAAAGTTCTCTCTCAAGATGGCACCTGGCTACCTTGCCTTCCGAATCCTATAGAGTACAAAATAAGATTCCTCTCCATTACTGACCCATCTGCTGAAAGAACCAGTCTCATCAACACCCGTAACTAGGCTTGAGGCTTGTCACTTGTCCTATGGGTAGGACTGCCAGTTTCTTTTCACCAAGGGCACCTCCACTTGGCTTACTTGTGGATGAGGCTTCTGCTTCCCATCCCCCCACTTGGGAGACATTTGATTGGAGCTGTGTTCTACTTGGCTTTTGGGGAGTTATGTTATTTGCCATTTTTACCTTTCCCATCTAAATAGCTAAGAATAACCTTGAACTCTTATCCTCCTGTCTCCACCTCCTGAGTGCTGGGATTAAAGGTATATACCACCTCTTGGCTTGCCTATTGCTCTTGTATTTTTCAGTTATTCTATCACTGCCATTGTGAATTTCTATAGCTTTTTAAAATTTTCCTTTTAAAATAGAGTTTATATTTTCTTTCTAATCTATGATCAGGCAGGATTCCAGGTCCTTTAGATTTTAGAAAATTTGTTTGTAAATAATTTCAAAATTTGTTAAAGACCTTAATGTGTAAGACCTGAAACTGTGGCTGGGCGTGGTGGCACACACCTTTAATTCCAGTACTTGGGAGGCAGAGGCAGGCAGATCTCTGTGAATTTGAGGCCAACCTGGTCTACATAGTAAGTTCCAGGACAGCCAGGGCTACATAGAGAGCCTATATCAACAAACAAACAAACAAACAAACAAATAAACTCCCACACATATCCCAGAAAACTAACCAACCAGACAAACATATGAACAAGTCCGAAACTCTGAAACTGCTGGAAGCAAACATTTGAAGACAGAGGCCGAGGCATGAGTTTTCTGAAAAGCAGTTCAGTAGCCCAGGGTGTAAGAGCAAGCATTGACAAAGCGATTGCATGAAATTAAAAAGCTTCTGCAAAGCAAAGAAAATAATTGGCAGAATGAAGAGACAGCCTACAGAATGGAAAACAATCTTTTCTAACTATACACCTGACAGGAGATTAATTTCTAGAATCTATAAACACTGCCAAAAATTAAGCACCAAACTACCCAAATCATTGAATCAGTAAATAGGCAAGTGAGTAGGCAGTTATCAAAGGAAGAAACACAAGTGGATAATAAATAAAAAAGTATTCAAATGAAAACATTGAGATTCCATCTCACAGCAGTCAGAGGAGGTAATCAAGAAGACAAATAATAATAAATTCTGGGAAGGATATGGTAAGAGGAACTCTTATTTACTACTAGAGGGAGTATAAACTGGTGGTGCCACTACTGTGGAAGTCAGTGGAAGTTCCTTAAAAAGCTAAACATGCTTTCCGATCTGCCATCTGCAGTGGATTTTCTTAAAGACCCTCATGGGTGAAGACCATAATGCTCAAGGTTGAACCCTCAGACACTATAGAAAATGTAAAGGCCAAGATTCAGGATGAGGGACGCATTCCTCCTGATCAGCTAAGGCTGCTCTTTGCTGGCCAGCAGCTGGAAGATGTTGCACTTTGTCTGACTATAACACTCAAATGGAGTCTACCCTTCATCCTGTGTTGAGACTTCATGGTGGTGCTGAGGAGAGGAAGAAGTCTCACACCGCTCCTAAGAAGAATGAGTAGAAGAGTAAGTTGGCTGTGCTGAAATACTTTAAGGTGGATCAAAATGGCAGAATTAGTTGCCTTTGTCAAGAGTGTCCTTCTAATGAAGGTGATGCTGGAGTTTTCATAGCCAGCCTCTTTAACAGACATTACTGTGGCAAGTGTTGTTTGATTTACTGCTTCAACAAACTGGAAGACAAGTAATTGGGTATGGGTTAATAAAACAATAGGAACTGACAAAAAAACAAACAAACTATGCACTCCAAGGAATCTAAATCAGTGTTTATTGCTGCACTGTTCATAATAGCCAAGATATGTAATCAGCCCAAATGTTTATCAGCCATCATCAGGTAAATGGATAAAGAAATTTTTCTTAGCCATAAAGAAGAATCAAATTATGACATTTGTAGGATGGAAGTAGCAATCATGTTAAGTGACATAAGCTAAACTTAGAAAGACAATATGTTTTTTCTCATATGCAGAATCTTGATTTAAATACATACACACACACACACACACACACACACACGATAAAACAGAAGGAGGGACTATTTTGGAGGTGGTAGGATACCAGCAAGGTGGAGAGAGGAGGTATGGGGGAGGGTAGTTGGGGCCATAAGAACAAGATACAATGATATAGATGTATGAAATTATCATAATCAAAGAACCATTCTTTTGTATACTAAGTAAAAAGCTTAATAAAATACAACTTCTATTTATATAAGTTAAAAAAGGAAAATTTATTTGATTAAGTTGATAGTCATACAGTTCACTATCCAGAGATGCAAAACACCATATATTGGGTTTTTCATCATGCCATGAAGAATTTAAAATGCAGTTAGTATATTTATTTTGTGAGCCAGACAAATTAATACTATGAGTACTTTGGGGAAAGGAAAGATGATTTTAAAAATGCAAGACTTGGGGACAAGAAGGTGTTTCATTGGGTAAAAGCACTTAATGCATAAGACTGATGATCTGAATTCAATTCCCAGCTGTCCCCATAAGGGACTGGATGCAGTCCCTTATATAGATGCTAAGCATCTATATTCCCAACATTCTTACATTGAGATGGGAGGTAGAGACAAGAGAATTGGCCAGCTAGTCTGGAGGATCCAGTGCAATGCAGAAGCAACAAGAGAGACTGTGCCTCAGAAACAAGTGGAGGTGAGAATCAACTCCTGAAAGTTGTTCTCTTACCTCTGCATGATGCACATGCATGCACACACATACACAAATAAAACCAACTAAAAATGCAGGACTTGAGAGCCTTCCATCCTTGTAACAGATGTACTGAGAAGTACAACATAAGGTGGAGGCAGTAAGTACCAGAGCAGAAGGTTGAAACCATGCTTTTAGATTATACTCATAGGCATAGAATGTTTGGGGAACTTGACAAAGTCTTACAATGCACCTAGTGCTTTGTTCCAATAGATGAGATCTGAACCCAGAAGACATTAGATGCCTCCTCTACAGTCACCTGGCTAGTCAGTCTTTAATAAGGCGAGTTGTTGCTTTGCTCTGTGTTGGTAGTTCAGAGAAAAGAGCCCCATGTTTGTGAGTTAAGTCTGGGCTTGGTGAGTGGGAACCCTTGAAGCTTTGTCCCGTTGGATGCTTGGTTCTGAAATTGCACTTAATACCGGATGGAATGGGAGTGTTCCTGGTGTACGTTTATACCATTTCTTGCTGACATGATGTGTGGCTGTGTCTCTTGCTCTTTATACTTTACTAAATTTTGAAAATGCGATTCAGAACTATATAAGATACAAAATAATATACAGCAAACTGCTGTTTCCCCCTGTGCTCTTGTTTCTAGAGGGAGTGAGCAGGTTTGTAAGCTTCAACTTCCAGAGATGGCTTATCTCTAAACTATGTATATTCACACCCTGCAAAGGTATGATACCCACTGCGAGGGAATGTCACCTGCTGAACACCATGGTTTTTTTCATTTTCTCAGTTCATCCTGAGGTAAACTGAGGATCCTAAGTACTTCCTCATTCCTTGTTAATTGGTGATCTTTTACAGAAAACAACAGAATCACTCTAGGGCAAGTCAAAAGGGGTCAGGGTTTAAGGTAAGTCACAGGATCATTTGGAGAGGTGAAGAAACAGGGTGGGTGGGTTCTGACTTGTTGGAAGCAAAGCTGGGAGCCACACATACTACTTATGCCAAGTAGAAACCATATGTACCTTGATGACCTGCAGACACCAGGGATCTGACTGATGCTAACTGTTTCTTTCCCCACTCCTCTACAGAAAGGCAAAAGTAGAAGCTCTGAGTAGAGTCCCTTTCCTTCCATGTCTCTCTTCAAAACAGGCTATTGTGGAAATGTGTTACTAATGGAGCCTAGGTGGCCTGTTTATATCTCAGGTACATGGGAATCAGTAGCTACATTTGATTTTCAACTTTTGAGCTAGGAAGTGGAACTTGTAATTAGTGAATTTCCGTCAAATTGTGTGTGGGGTACGTGTGTGCTGTGTGCACGTGGAGTCCAGAGGTTGATGTCTGTGTGTCTTCTCATTCAGATGTCTTCCTTGATCACTGTCTACTTTATTTACTGAGGCTGGTTCTCCCTGAATTTGAAGTTCTCTGTTTGGCTATTCTAGCTAACTCTATTGGCCCGAGAACCCTCTGTCTGTGCTGTCTGAGCACTGGAATTACAGGCAGGTCATTTACATGGGTGCTAAAGATCTGAACTCTGGTTCTCAGGCTTGCAGAGCCAGCACTTTCTCCATGTGCTATCTCCCTACCTATTGAATAATTTCATTCACATTTGCAGGATGACATGCACTTCTTCCAGTTGGTTTCTGTGGAAGTTAATAGTAATATAGAAGTCTCTACTTAAAAACTTCTGAAAATGTACAGCAAGTGTATAGTGAATGAATGAATGATGAAAATTGGGGTCTGAAGAAGAGGGTGAATGCATGTATTTTCTGTGAATGGAAGTATTCACAATTTAAGTGGCATTCACCTAGTGTAACTGATTAATTCAAGAAAATCCCCTCTCCACATGGCTATTGAGAGTACATGAAAGGATGTAAAATACAGCTGATTGGGGCACTGTGTTGTTATGTATGGGCTTGATATTCCTTTCTGTAAAGGACCAGATGGTAAGTATTTTGGGATTTTTGGACTAAGTGGCAAAATAAGGCTATTATATAGGTGTTTGTATAACAAGGGAGAAAGCAAACTTCCAAAAAGTGTTTATTGGCAAATTTCAAAATATGAAACTTTTTTTTAGTTTTTGTGACAGGATCTCATATAGCACAGACTAGCCTTGAGCTCATTGTGTATCCCAAAATGACTTTGAGCTTTCAATCCTTTGCCTTTGCCTCCACCTCATGAATGCTAGGATTACAGGCATATGCTAACACACACAGGTTTGTTTGTTTGTTTGTTTCTTTATTTTTTCAAGACAGGGTTTCTCTGTGCAACAGCCCTGGCTGTCCTGGAACTCACTTTGTAGATCAGGCTGTCCTCAAACTCACAGAGATCCGCCTGCCTCTGCCTCCCAAGTGCTGGGATTAAAGGCGTGCGCCACCACGCCCAACTACCACACACAGTTTTATGTGGTACTGGGGATCTAATCTAGGGCTTTTTCATGCAGACTGCCAACTCTACCCATAAAGCTGCATCCTCAGCCAAAACTACTTCAGAAAAATAATTCACATCTACTTGTAAGAAGAATGGAATTAATGTTTCAGGAATAACATTTTCCTTAATGATATTCTAAATTAGTATTTTCTTTCATCAAATGGATTGTAAAATGTTCATCTGTAAAGACCATTTTCAGCTTGTGGGCCATAGAAAACTAGCCAGTGGCTAGTGTTGACCTATGGGCAGTAGTTTCCCAGCCTCTGATATAATGGACAGAAGATAAACTTTGAGTCTTATCACATGCAGTTTGACACTGTCTTTGAATTTGGGACCTGGAATATCTTAATTAACTTTTTAATTAATTAATTAATTAATTAATTTTACATCCTGACCACAGTCTCCCCTCTATCCTCTCCTCCCACTTCCTTTAGCCCCTCCACCCCCAATCTACCCCTCCTCCGTATTCACTCAGAAAGGGGCAGGCCTCCCCTGGGCATCAGCAAAGCATGGCATATCAAGCTGCCATAAGACCAAGCACTTCCCCCTGTATTCAGGCTAGGCAAGGCAATCCAGCATGAGAAAGAGGTTCCCAAGAGCCCACCAAAGCACCAGGGACAACCCTGCTCCCATTGCTAGGATTCCCACAAACAGACCAAGCTACACAACTGTCACATATGTACAGAGGGCCTAAGTAGGTCCGATGCAGGCTTCCTGGTTGTTGGTTCAGACTCTGAGTTCCCATGAGCCAGACCAGCTGTTTCTGGTCTCCCTGAGCTTGGCCCAATGTTTGGCTGTGGGTCTCTGAATCTGCCTCTATTAGTCACTGGATGAAGACTCTCTGATAACAACCTGGGGTAGTCATGGGGGATAGCCAGTTCAAGCTATGCTTCTATTGCTGCCATCTTACCAAAAGCAACCTACAGATTCAATGTAATCCCCATCAAAATTCCAACTCAATTAACTTTTGACCTGGGAGCTTTATTTGTGTATAACTAGGGGATATTCTATTATAGGGTTGTTTAGTGTACATTATAATGCTATGCATAAAGTATAGAAAAAGATCTGCTGTCTGGTATCACACCTAAGCCCTGCATGTCTGCTTTCTCTTTAGTGAGGTGGTTTGGTTTAGACTTATACTGCAGTATGACAGACATATTGAGCAATACAATAATAGATGTTTATCTTTTCTTGAGTGGCTTGCTGAAATGACATTAGAAAGTTGAAATGAATGGAAAAGGGAAAGGCAGCATGTACTTGAATTGTCTCTTCATTTGTTTCCTAAGGGGTTGGGGTACAGCTTATGAGTGTGTCTTTCGAATTCTCTTTCATATTGTTGTTGTTGAGTGTGCCAGTTGACATCTACCGGGGTATGCTAAACATAAGGAAGCAGTCTCTAGAGCGGTAAGGCATCACTGAGTTACTCGGCATTCTGAATCTCAGGGCTAGGATGAATAATGGTGAACAGTTAGGTTTGAACTAGTATTCTCCTAGCTGAATAGGGGGAAATTGAGCAGTTCACAATCTCTTATATTCTTGTAGGAACTCTTGGCTATATGGTGTGATAAGGCTAAAGCTAATTTAGCAGCTTTTCATAAAAGTAATTAAAACACTTGAGAGAACTCTACAGGCTGGGAAAGCTAAGCCAGTAGACGTTCATTGAGTAGTAAAAGTGTAGATCCAACCATCATGAAGTATGGCTCCTAGGGAGCAGTCATAACAAGACCACAGCATTGACTTGTGCTGTGCACTGAGGACATGGAGGATGAGATGGGATCGGATGCAATGGAAATAGTTAACAGTACCAATTGTGCAGTTTCCCCCTTTGCTTCTTCCTTGCCTGCCCGATAGACCTCTTGCCCTGACATACTGTCCAAACTGGATTGAAATCACTGAAGCTGAGTGAAATAAATCCTCCCCGCTTAGGTTGTTCGTGTCAGGTATTTGTCACATCGATGACAAGTCTAACATAGTGTCACAGAATTGCATAAGGTTTCAGAGATAACATCAGTCATTGGGTAACGTGGAGAACAAGCCTGGCAGGGGAAGAAACAAGGACACATTTGGCTTCTGTGTAGAGGACTCCTTAATGGGTGTTGAGAAACAGCCTGGTGGCTGCTGTGCCTAGAGCCTGAGTTAGCTTCAGGCTGGGGATTGGTGGAAGGGTGGATCAGATAGAAGGGCTTCAAAAACCATCCTCAGGACTGAGTTTTACTGGAAGGACATGAGGAGCCTGGGAAGCACTTGGGAACTGAAAAGGGGCCTGGTTCTAATAAGAGACTGTGGGAGAAAGGGGCACAGTCTAGAGCAGGACTTGAACCTGGTAAGCAGAGTCTGAACTTACCAGCTGCAGGAGAGAGCAGGGAGGGGGAGGGAGAGAGGAATTTCTTGGAGAATTCTTCTAGCCCCTCCTACTGAGAGTTTAAAATTTTTTAGACAATTCTGTGGAGGCCTTTAAAAGTACTTGAAAGAGAGAAGCATATTCAAACCTTTGAAGTATTCTAACAATTTATTACCTTTCAGCTAGGAGAGAAAGTATTATTTCAGGCAAACTGGAGCATGTATGGAGTGGTTACTTAGCACAGTCACTTAATCTTACAGAATTAGGTATGAGGGAAGCCTTTTTTTTTAGTGGCCTTCAACCTCCTTCTGGAACTGTGTCAAAGTCCTCCCAAAAGACCAGTGAATTTTTCTGATTTGTAGCCAACGTCCAGTTTAGTGCACATCTGTAAGTTGTAAGAAGTTGATTTCATCCATTCCTTTTTTCCATCTCCTGCTTCCCACCTGAGAAAACAAACCCTAGTCTGTAGGTTCTCATTCTGTACTGGAAATCTGCACAGTATGTAATCTAAGATGGATCCAACAGCATGTTACGCATTTGGAGTAAACTAAGGAAGAGGAGTGAAGGAGCCAGCTTATGAAATACCTCCTGCTAACTGAGTAGCTGGATGTATCACTTTCTCCTTTAGATGCCATTAAAATATTTTGAGACAAGGTTTCTCTGTGTAATAGTCCCGGCTGTCCCAGAACTCACTTTGTAGACCAGACTGGCCTTGAACTCACGGACATTTGCCTGCCTCTGCCTCCTGAGTCTTGGGATTAAAGGCATGTCTTACCACCACCTGGCTTCCATAGAGAATCTAACCAGAAAATACTCTGAACTTTAATGAATGAAAACAAAAAAACAAAAACAAACAAAAAGCCCAATCAACTAACCAACAAATGAACAAAAACTAAAAATGGCCTGCCTTTTGGATTGAGAAATCTCAGGCTGATGGGCACTGCTCCATAGGTAAAATCCAAAGGTTTAAAATAATTTTCTCTTCCTTGAAGCTTATGTATTTCAGAAAGTTCTTGGCATATCTCTGGGAGTTTTGGTGTACAAAGAGCAAGACATACGACATAAGGGCTTACTGCACTTATATGTGTCTATTCTTCTCTGGCTAAAATGCAGAGATTCTAGCAATATACATCAAAATATAGAAACAAATGTAAACAAGTTGGTTTTCTGATATCAGATAGGGTGAGTCTTAAAGTACCATGATGAATGTTTTACCAATAATTTCACTTACCTGTTATAAAACACTTCCTGGTTTGAGGTAGTAGTTACGGTAAATAAAGGAATAATTCAAAGTCAATGTGGTAGTAAATTCACACTTTTTAAACAGTTTTCTTATTGCATTTTATTTATTGTTTTAGGTGTGGATGCATATGCCGTGGATGCCTGTGTCAGGGTGTGCAAGTGTGGCAATCAGACAACAACCTGCAGGGGTTGCTTCTCTCATTTCTTCATGTAGGGCCTGGAGAGAAGACTGTGGTAGTCAGGCTTTGCAGCAGGCATCCTTATCTGCTGAAACATCTTGTTGACACCCTAAATTCACACTTTTTCAAATGTTATTGTTCACTTTATGAAGTATAGTTCATTTGTTCATCTGCCAAGGACTATAATTTCTTTATATTAGGAAGGCAACTATCTTCATACTGAAACTACATAGATGCTGTTGGCCATGTTCTCCATGTACAGCCTTATCTATAACTTAGGATGTGTGATTTACATATTCATAGTATTGGACATGCTATAAAACTCAGTTGCATTTTATTTTGAGTGTATTTACTTGATTGAGAATTGATTGCATCTTGGGTATCTCTTTCTGTGTTAGGAGGGAAAAGAAAGTTGCCTCTGGTCTTGAAGAGAATTTGTGTTAATGGGAAGCAGAGCCAAACAGAGAACTAAAGGAGAATGTGGTAAATACTGAAATGGACAGTATAGACATTTGAATTTGGAGAATGAACTGCTATGAACCTCATTCACTTCAACAATTATTAACTCTTGGTTATGCCTGATTTCCCCCACATGCTTAGTATTCTCTCCCTTTCTTTTCTGAAGCACATCCAAGACAATGTATCATGGGATAGGCATTTTTAGATATTTGAATAGACTGCTTTCAGAATGCACTGTGAAAATAAACTATTATTCCTAAGATTTTAGGAAGGATTTATAGATGAGAAAAAGTTCAGTTCAGTCTAGATGTGGAGGAATATGTTCTAATTGTAGGTGACAGAATGGGACCAATGGTTATTGCAATGTTAAGTATTTATGTGCACAGTAGTTTTTTTGTTGTTTCTCTGAAGTGGGCACCTGAAGTATAATTTACTAAGAAGTGACTTTACCTGAGAACTTTAGGGCTTTATGCATGGTAGGCAAGTGTGCTACCACTGAGTTTCATCCCTAGCTCTTGACTAATTAACGTTCAATTTTGGTAAACCAGGATAATGCAGAGGTAGTGGTAATGACTAATCTCTTCTCTTTTCACTCCAATGACTTTCTAGACTTTGTACATTAGAATCTCCCCCCAACACCGAAAAGTCATCCATTCTTTTATAAGAAGAGTAACAGCCATCATTTGTCATCTTTATTTTTATCTTCAAAGGAGGAAGAATAATCAGTTCTGAAATATTGTGAGTAGGTAGAAATTAATGATTTGATTCAAAAACCTCTCTGTAAATCAGAGGGGGGAAAAAACTCTCAACCATGTAGGTTCCCAAGGGACATTTTGGTTAGTTATCCTGTGAAATCTTCAAGGTTTCATCATATAGCTTTGTCTCATGTTATGGAATGGGATTTTCAGTATCATTTTTCTTGTCTGTTTCAGATCACAGAACTATGTGGTGCAAAGCGGGTTGGTTATTTTGGTCCAACACAGTTTTATGTTGCCCTGAAATTGATTGCTGCAGCACAGTCTGGCCTCCCTGTTCGGACAGAGAGTATTAAATGTGGTGAGTAACTCACGTTTATATGCTTTATTGTCTACAACAGGTTTCTTATTTGTGTGAACTCTTTTTGGTGTGTCTAAGGCCTGTTCTGTAAGCTTTTGTGGAATTTCTCCAAGCTTTCTCTCTCTTC